>JBBPMC010001206.1:0-12402 GCA_038090115.1 Strobilomyces echinocephalus
CTTCAGATCGCCTAGGTTCATAAGAGTCTGACGCTCTATCCGATTGAGCTAGGCGGGCGGCGATTAACTGTCAGTCGTGAACAACTTTGATGCGATAAGTCTTCGCGGATCTGGATCGACAGCCAAGGCAACTGACTCCGTCGTTGGGAGGTGGTTCTACGAACCATATTTAGACATTCAGTGTTCGTTTAGAGAAACCCGTTCGAACTTGAAGTGCCCTCGCCGCGGTCCGTCGGCTACTACTAGTAGCCAAGTTGCCACTGGCACAAGTTGCTCAAGTGCACAGCCTGTCAATATTCACCGTAAAAACACTAGTCGTAGTACGACTAGTGTGAAGGGACTCGTGACTCAAATTTTCCCAAGCACTGTCCTTGTTATCGGCGATCGTGCTTCTCATCGCACCTCCGCGACCTCATAGACTCCCCCCATTGCCGTGCTGCACGATCGATCGTTCCAGTTCATCTCCGCAGTGCGCACCTTCTGTCTTTCCAGGTGGATTTCCTCATAGTTTGGGGTTATTGCTTCAATAAGAGCCTGTCACCACATCCCTGGGATCCACTAGCGGTGAATGGCCGTTTGAAAGGGGGGCGCCCGGATTGAAGATGAGGAGTACCGTTACACGGAGTCCTCGGGTACGGCACACTCTCGAGACGCGTCACTCACAACGTAACAATCTCATGCTCATGAAGGCTCCGAGATTCAGCTTGCATTGAAAGTCCGTATCTCGCCTTTCTGGGCTATCGTTGTTCACGGGAGGCGGCGCGAAGCGGCTCCTTGTCATCAGGTTCTCCTTGCTCCTCATGGAAGCGTCCGAATGTGGTATCTAGCTAGCCGGCCTTGGTTCCTTCCTTCACCACCGCCTATTTCGGTGTAAAACCTTCGGCGACCTTGCGAAACAATATGAATACCGTGACGGAAGAATACGTTCCGACGCTGGCACCCTGTCAACACTCCAGAACGATCGTGGCGCCGTCCGCCACGTTGCGGTCACGAGTAAAGTCAAAAAGGAAGATGGGGTGATGGTTTATTTCGAACATCCGAACAAACTCCAAAGCTGCGGGTTCCAGCTGAGTCCATAAGACGTATTCCATTGCAACCACGTTTCACGATTTGGTCTCGATCGTTCACTGCTTACCAGACGGCCCACTTGGCCATCCTTGTTCGACCCGAAATTTCTCAGAAACGGAGTTACTCCCCTCACATCCCCATGTACCACCAATGTATTAGCAGGATAATTAATCTCCGGCTGGCTGCTACCGGCAATTTCTCCATGACGGGTCCTCTGAGGCATTTCGGCGACATTGTCACTAGTATGGTAGTGGCGCTTCCGATCAAATTCGTAAATTTGCGCATTCATGAATCGGTCAAAGTTCTGATCTCTTCTCAGGAAGACAATGGAATGCCGGACGGTCTAGACAACGCGGAGGAAACGCGGGGAACCACTTATGCGGGTTCATAGACGACGTGAAATACATACATGCGGGCCAGATCGTCCCTGCGCAGGCACGAGTTTACAGCGACATGTTCGGCCCTTCAAATGTAAGCCGTTGAAGCCTCTCTGGGGGTCCATTGACTTACTAAGGCGCGTGGTCTGGAATGAATATCCATTGGTCCAAAATATCGAAAGTGTTTCGTAGTCAGCATTGAGCTTAGCTCATGAAGATATGTATGCGATGCGCAGAGTATTTTGCTCGTGAAACATCGACAGATGTGGATTTGGAACGAATGTGAAGCCTGCTTTGACGAGAGAACCAGACCAACGTGAAGTCCTGACGTCCAATACCCAACGGAACATGTTCATTCAGACTGGCTGTTCCATCATGTGGTACCATGATCCAGGTAAGCAGAATTTCTTTGGTCTCTTGTGCCGCCGCAAGGCATCAGTAATGACACCCAAAGGTGGTATCCAGAAGATCCTACCTCGCACGTTAACATGATGTGTTTCGATGCACATAGGGAGGGCGTTCCTTGCCTGAGGGCTTACAGTGGATGTTGGCGTCCACCATGCGACGAGCTTGCAAGTCTGAAAAGACGTAGCAGGGAGCAAACAGAATAAGTAGCACTTGAATGCTTCTGCATTCAACAATAGAAGCGGACAACTCCACGAGAACAGCTGGAGACGGTGTGGTAGGAGGGCTGGGACCTGGGCCTCGGCTAGGGCGGAGTCCCTCCGAGTAGTGTCAGGGGTTCTGGCGCAGTGGCTGGCACCCTCGTAGGTAGTCGCATGTCGCAGTCTGCATCCATAGCGCGGGGTGGTTCCCTGGGTCTGGCTCTCCCCAACGGGTTGGTCCAATAACAGGCGATATCTTTGGAATCAAGAACATCATCTACTGCCGGGCGCACCTTACCCGTGAGCCAAGCCCCTTCGAGGAAAACCATCCTCCACTGGTGGGCTGACATCCGAAAGAGAGAATAATTTTCATTGCTCGCATCTACTTAACGAAAGTCTGTAGCTGAGCATCAGTAATTAAGGTTGGAAGTGAGGGGAGAACGAACCACCATCCGCACCCTCGCTAACGATCAACATCTACAGCACAGAACGAAGATGGTAGTCCATCTATCCATATAGTCCACTGAAACTTCTCTTACAGCATTTGCTATAATTCTAGAAGTTGGGTGAGTGCTGCGATAATTGTTCTGCGCTACTTGAAAGTAGTCTTGGCTTGGCACGAGGCGCATTGTTCATCTATGTTCCAAACCATTCAAGGTGTCGACAAACTCGCTCGCAGCGCTTTGCCGAAGTTACGCTCGGCGAAGACGAACTCAAAGGCCCGTCTGCGGAGTCTGCCATGGAGGAGAAAGTAGGCACAAAGGCTAACGAGCCTGAAATTGAGACCCACCCTTTGACACGACCGGCGTGCGCGTCAAATCGGACGTACTCTGAGACACCGGAGCTTGCAGGGTGTTGTTTCGGTGTCGCGAGGATGGGCGGCTCGGCATGCCGTCACTGATATCGGATTTTGCCGAGCTATAAAGCACGAGTATTCAAGTTCGGCGTACTTACTTACTGTTCTTTTCACGTGACTTGTCCCCGTGTGAAATTATGTAAAAAAAACGGCTTTGCCATCCCTCGCCCATACCTCCTCGACCACTCACCAGAACGCTGCAAAATCGATACCATTCGACTCGGAACATCACGAAGAACACATTCCGTGGTGCCCGGTTGCCCAAAAACAACATTCTGGAAGTTCAAAATTCCAGAGCTCCGGCGTGGACGACCAAGGTATAATTTTTTCACTTTCGGCTTGTCGTTCAACACCGGGAACATTCTGTAGACATGCCACAAGGTCAGCAAACGAGCCCAGAGCTGCAATGGGCCATTATTCGCCTCCTGTACTTTCTCGATCATGAACGAGTCGCAATGTGTCTCAATCTTTCCACTCGGACTGTCAAACGTATCCATTCGTACTTTCAGGCTCACGGGACGGTCCCCAATTCGGGCGAAAAACTCAGCAGGAAATGTGGTGTTGGTGGTAGGCACCTCAAGGACGTTGATGTGGAGGTATGTGACTGTCATCGACGATCGACGATCATAATGTACATGTACTGATTTACTTTGTAGTTTCTACTCGGTACAATCCGGAAAAGCCCCGATCTCTATCTTGACGAACTCCAAGAGATGCTTGCCATGTCGTGCAATGTCAACATCTCACGCTCCACGATCTGGAGAACGCTTCGTAGGTCAGGGTTTACGATGAAAAAGGCAAGTGTTTCTGCACCTCAGGTTACTTGTACTCATTCCTGCAGGTCACACGTGTTGCAATAGAACGATCAGCTGAAAAGCGACTTGAGTACATGTCCCGAATTGGCTCATACCAAGCAAGTCAACTCGTTTTTGTTGACGAGAGTTCTGTGGATCGCCGAACCACATACCGTGGCCGTGCTTGGTCGATTCGAGGCACCAAGGCGCAGCGCAAGGCATTATTCATACGTGGTCGGCGGTAAGTAATACATAAGTCAGATTTATTGCAACTGCTCGTTGCTCATGTTTCATAGGTTCTCGGTGCTTCCAGCTTTATTGCTCAGTGATGGCATCCTCCACTGTGACATTGTGGAAGGCTCATTCTGCACAGAAACGTTCACTGGATTTATCAAACGTCTACTCGGCTATATGCAGCCATTCCCCGCTCCGAATTCCGTCATTGTTATGGATAACTGTAGAATCCATAAGCACCCCGAAATTCAAGAAATGATTGAGGCAAAGTAACATTGTCTATCTCCTTGCCCTTCACAAATATGAACTGATTGCTACAGAGGAATGCGATGCGAGTTTCTTCCGCCCTACTCCCCTGACTTCAACCCTATTGAGCTTGCCTTCTCGGCAATGAAATATCATCTCCGCAGGAATGGGGACTACATCCGCATGGCCATGACGGAGTTGTCAGACGAGGAGATATATATCACATTACTTCGGGCACTGTATGTCATTACTCCTCAGGACTCGTTTGGCTGGTTTGCACATTGTGGATACATCTAGTATGTAGCTAGTGTAGTTACAATTGTCTCAAAAATGTTGTAGTTCCTTGCGATTGCATGCGCTGTCGAGTGATCGCTACGCGGTGATTTGAGGTAATTGCCTCGTCGCATCACACGAGGCTTTTTTTCTCTATAAATCCAGTGCAGCTCCCTCCCTCGCACCTTGAGCTTGACTGTTGCCTCTTCGTGTGGCCCCATGTCTCCGAAAAAGCGCAAGAGGGCCAATACCAAGGATTCACAAACCCTAGGTAAGCTTCTCGTCTAATCAATTGCTTGTAGTTGACTTGCATGTACGCTAATTCAGATTCCAAGAAGAAGGGTTCAGTTGCATGTCCTCTCTGTCGTAAGCTCAAGACAAAATGCGAGGTCCTTCCTGGTGATACTGCCTGCTCCAAGTGCAAGGCAAATGGACTCGCCGAGTGTGCATCCCAGGATTCATCTCAGGACAAGAGTTCTCGTAGTACAAGCGCTCCCCCAGACCATCCACAGCCGGTGGCACCTGCTTCTCGAACGCCTGTCACTCAGCAGCTATCAGCAACCACTACGCGCCGACCACAGCATGCCCCAAATCAAATCCCATCCGTTGTGGGCAGTGCAGGTGCACCAGCGACCAAGCGTCTGCGCACTCGAGGCTCCAGTCATGCCACCTCCTCACTTCGAGTTGAAGCGGCACGTACTCTGAATGCCATCTCTGAGACTGATGAAACAGACGACTTCCCTGCATCCCACGACCCTGGTTATGGCTTTACGGGACCAAGCTACGACAACTTGGATACTCTCGAGCATGAGCGTGCCAATACCTTCTTCCAAGTGGTTACTACTGGCCACCCGGGGGATTCTGACAGAGACGAAAGCGATCACACTGAAAACTTTGATATGAATGTCTCGGGTGATGAAACTGATGCATCAGAGGGTGGGACTGGCAGCGAGGACCAGGATAACTTGGATCGGGAGATGGAGAACCTTCATTCCCAGCATGAAGCTATGAATCATCGCAAGCCTAAAGCCATCAAGAGGTCAGGAGGCCGTGAGGACCATGACTCGGATCAGGAGATGGAGCAACTGTACGCACGAAGTGAAGCTATGAAGCGTCGCAAGCCGAAAGCTGTCAAGAAGTCAGGAGGTGGTGACCGTCCGCCATCAGATTTGGGCCCCTCTAAGTCTACAGCTCACGAAGACCCTGATAACCATCGTAAGTCACAGGCCACATCAGATCGTGAAAGCTAACGTTTATTGCATACGCAGCGTTTACCATCAGGTGCAGCGTTCTTCAGCCAGATGGATCAAATGTCCCATTCAATATCCAGTCTACTATCTCTCTTTACGACCTCCGAAACATCGTCGCCGAGAAATTGGAACGATTCCCAGGTCTTGTTCGGCTCCGATATCGCCTAGAGACTGACAAAGCGAAAGCGTTCACATCACTCCAATCGGAAATAGAGCTCCATCTATTCAAAGAGAGGATGCATCCCCTGGTTGTACCTGCAAGACTTGCTAATGGCCGCTTGTCAACCCGCGTCCCAAAGAATCCTATGGTTTATTTTACTGATGCTACCATCGAGAGCGGTGATGGCAACATGTTGGCTCGTTCGAAGGGGGTAAGTACTTTTTTTCTGTCTGTTCTACTATGTATAACCTCACTAACTATAGGACGGCAAGGCTCCAGGAGCGTCCTCGAAGCAGAAGCCGGCACTGCCCGCCACTAGCCAGTTGGATGGACTTGGGGGAGGTCGTCGCGAGGAGTTCATCAAGCAGCTTCAAGAGAGATGGACGTGTGAAGTACATACGAAAGGGCCCGAGAGCCCGATGTACTGCTACGTGGATCCAAAGGATCCCACTCGCTGTTTCCCGCTGTCGGCCAACAATCTAAATTTCTGGGCAGTTCAAATTGTAAGTAATACATGCTTCATTCTACATTTACTGACTACGAAATATGACCAGATGGATAACAAGGCCACGCTCAACGAGAAACCTGGCGATTTGCCAACGCAAACTTCAAGGCTTCGCGCACGAGGATCTGTGATCGAGCCAAACAATTCTGATATGCCAGGGGCTTTTGCTGGACGAGGATACCATGGCGGGTTCGGATACCCTCAGGCCGTAACACCGCAGGTTATTGTTGTCCAGCCGTGGGGGGGAATGGTAGGGAATGGCGTTCAGCAGCCATTACTGACACCTGCACCGTCTGAACCCGCTTGCCAAGTTCACTCTGGGGGATCATTGGGCTCCGGATCACGTTCAACATCGCCTGCGCTTTTGTCGCCCATTCCCCACATTTCTGATTGGCTTACCTACCTTGATCAGCACTCGGAACGCAACCAAGACGGTGTCATCTACTCACAATTCACGAGCGCTTTGAAGGATAAGGGTTTTGTTCGCCTGTCGCAGTTGGCTTCCAGGCACGTCAGTGTAGCTGATCTTCAGGGATGGCTTGGAGTTACAATCGGTATTGCTGTATCCATCAAGGACTATGCAGATGAGGATCTTGAGGGCGTGAAGGCAGGAAGTTTAGTTATCCCTCGTACCGTCATGTAACTTGCTTGTTACGACGTCGTCATTGTCACTGTCATCGTCGTCAATCCAGTCATATTTCTTTTCAATGAAGTGTGTTTACTGCTCCCTAACCAACGGCTGTCCCTCTTCAGCGCCTCCAACCCAGCCCGATCTCTTCTGGACATGGGACGATTCACTCAATGTGGCAGGCATGGCGTTCCTCTCTTGAGTACGCCACTCTTTTTCTTGTCTCATGCCATGTTCACCCACTCTCCAGACTTCGTGAACACACAATACTACGCCAACATCTCCCTCAGCACACCAGCCCAAACCTTCAAGGTCGTCCTTGACACCGGGTGTGTATTTTCTTAGTCTCCCTTCTCATTCCCTTACCTCTGTCAGTAGCTCAAGCAACCTCTGGGTGCCCAGCATTGATTGTAATTCCATCGCATGCTTCCTCCACACCAAGTATGACTCGAGCGAGTCGTCTACATACAAAGCCAACGGCTCCGATTTCTCCATCCAATATGGTTCTGGTGCCATGCAGGGATTCGACTCGCAGGACAAGCTCATCATCAGCGACCTCACCGTTTGTCACCAGGACTTTGCCGTGGCCACCAGGGAGTGTTCTCAAGTCAGTCATGTGACTTGCGCTCTGACCTTGCACCAGATTCGACGGTATTCTCGGTCTTGCTCACCATCTCCGTCAACGGCATAGTCCCACCATTCTACAACATGATCCACCAGGGTCTCCTCGACCATCCCGTGTTCTCTTTCCACATTGGTTCAGATGACGACGGTGGTGAGGCCATATTTGGTGGAATCGACCATTCAGCATATACCAGCAAGCTCACTTATGCTCCTGTACGCCGCAAGGCTTACTGGGAAGTCGAGCTCGGCCAAGTGGCCTTTGGGGACGATGTTCTTGAACTCGAGAGCACAAGTGCTGCCATTGACACGGGTAAGCTCCAGGCATCGTCTCAATCTAGAGAATACTCAACTCCTCAGGTACCTCCTTGATCGCTCTACCTACCGATGTGGCGGAGATGCTGAACACTCAAATTGGTGCCAAGCGCTCTTGGAATGGCCAATATATGATCGACTGTTCCAAGGTCCTGTCGCTGCCAGACTTGACGTTCTTCTTCGACGGCAAACCATACCCCTCGAGCAGCAGCGACTACATCCTTAATATCCAAGGGACATGCATCTCGTCCTTCACTGGCATGGATATCAACCTCCCCAGTCGACGCTCTCGACGCCTCTAACGGACGGACAGGCAGCCGAGCTGTACAGCGAGCTCGCTTCTGGGGCCGAGACCGGATGGGACTATAGCTCTCGGTTTCAGACGGTCCCGCAGCTCGGGAACCCCGGTCTGCGCACGTTGAGCATCAAGAGCCACGTGCCCGTCTGTCTAAACAGCATACTCTGTGAGTCAGGTACGGCGGTCGTGCTCGCGGGGTCGCTGACGCGTTTCAGACAAGGCCCACGTCCTTTTGGCCGAACTGTATGGGAGCTCGAACGCGACGGCAGCCGCCTACCATATCCAGACTGCGTCCGGGATTCGGGCGGGGATCCTGGACCTCATGTGGGACGCCTCAAAGCTCGCGTTTTACGATTTCAATCTCACTTCGAACGCGCGCAAGTCTATATTCACGACCGCGACGGGTCCTCTTTGGATCATTGGTAAGACCCTTGAACGACTGCAAAGACGTTGACTAATTTTGTTCTAGGTGATCTTCCTCAGGCAGCACTACCCCACTGCCACCTGGACCCACTGGGTTACCGTGGGTCGGGAATGTCATTGGAATTGATGCGAGCGCCTCCTGGCTCACATACTGCGAGTGGGCGAAAATATACAGTAAAAGTCAGGTGTACTGAGACCGTTTTTCTACTGAAGTAGGTGCAGGTGATCTGATTCATTCATGAATCCTAGGCAAGGATATCATCATCATCAACTCAGAGAAGATCGCCAAGGACTCAGATTTACTCAATAAGTGACGTCGCGATGAAGATACCGCCAATGGTATATGAGGCGGAATGCGGTCGTATTCACCAGTACTACAATATGCTACCTCCTCATGTACCTCCTCCCCATGTAGACTTAGTGCTTCAGTCCTTGAGCTCTCGTATATATCACTAGAAACGCCTGGGGCCTCAACTCATTGGTGATCCCGGAGCACTGGAATATCGACATTTCACAAACTCAGTTTTTCATGACCGGTCATCACGGGATCTGTTCTTCATGTCATTCCGAATCGATTGGTACTAATTCCGTCCAGTTCCGGTGTGTTTTGGAGGAGCTATGATCGATGAATAACTGGAACTGTTTATTTTGGAAATATTTCACACAGGACAAGTCACGTGAAAAATACAGTAAATGCATTGTAATGGAAATGATAGCCGAGGTCCGCCGCGGTCGCGGTACTTGGTACACGCCTAAACTACCCTAACGATGGACGAACAAATGACGGAAAATGACAAAGGAATATATGATTAATATTGTACAGACACGTGTGTAGTGTACTTACGCTGTCGAACGGACTGTTTGGCCTATATGAGGCGTGTGACCTATGGCGTGCATCAGCTGCGACATCCACTTCTTTTGGGTTGATTGGTAGACTCAAGAGCTAGTCTAGTTAGTGTAACCTGACTTGTACTTACAAATTGTCTGTACTACAATTTACCAGAGCGACAGAAAATCTGCTAAGGATAGAATGAACTCTACATATTTGATTTGTTGCTACATGTAATATGTGGACTTGTAGTCTACTGGTTATGGTGTATGTTGTAGTGTTTAGGATGTGTCTCGTGTTTGAGTCTCGCCTGGGGCATTCTTTTTTCTGCCGCACCAGGTTAGCCGAGAATTCGTGGGAAAAAACTACCAACGTAGAATCTTATGTGAGCACGCTAAAGCGCCAGACCTCCAGTGGATGTCGCAGCTGATGCACGCCATAGGTCACACCCAGTGAAAACTTGCTGTGCTCGTTACAGCTCCTGTATGTTAACTCATGTATTTGGCAGAATTTGTCTGCTCATTTCTGCTTATCGATGATTACGTACTTTCTTCCTTCGTGTCATTTCCTCGCATCCGCCCATTCGAGCGATTTCCCTGCCATTGCCAACTGGCACTGCCATGCGCTGGCAACTGCGCTGGCAACGTGCCTCTCTTACACATCCACGTTGCTGCTTCCCATCTTCCCAAACTCACCCCCTCGCGCCCTCCATGGATCTCGACAGCGCTGGTGTCGACCCTGTGCGATACAACTGCGTCTGCTCTGCTCACAATTTTGGGCAGCCTCATCTTGTCTCTTCCACAACCTGGCGCCGTCATTTCAATCATGCTCCCGAGGACGAACGGCAGCGTATACTCGAAGCCAAATTCATTGGTTCCAATGCCCCGCGTAGAATGCCTGCGCGTCGACGGAACAAAGATCCACCTGGGCATGTGAAGAAGAGGCCGTGCAACAATATTACGCAGGTCGGTGCCTTGCTATCTTGTCATCGTTTACTCACATAACCCTTCGCTAGAGTCCATCGACTTCTGGGCAGCCTTCTGCACGCCCAGATACTCTTCCCGCTCGCCAAGACACCCCGCCCAACACTCCTCCTGACTCTCCACCTCACGAAGACAACCCGTCGCCTCGCATTCCTACTCCTGACTCTCCACCTCAACGAGACACTCCTCCACCACTGCTGTCACCTCCTCCTGGTTCTCTGCCTCGCCAAGACACCCCTCCTCTTCCTCCTCCTCCTCCGTTGCCACTGCCACTGCAGCCAGGCAATCCTGACGCTCGTCTTCCTCTCACAGTCGACGAAATCCGCCGTCTCGTTCAATATCAGCGTCGACCCCGCCCTGATATCAACATCAACGCTTTCTGTTCCAGTGCAACCTTCGGGCCCATGCGGGACACCATGGCATATGTATGTGCTCTTGCCAACGCCTCGACCGCCGTTCCCTCTTCTGGTTTATCCCAAGACGCCCTTGACCACCTCCTTCATCCACCTGATACTCCGCTTGACATAGGGGACCCTGTTACCTGCCATAGCATCTCCGTTTACCTTGCACTTGAAAATGCTTCTCAAGCTGCCTATGAAGCTGTTGCCCGCTCGTTCAATCATAACTTTGCTGGTGTTCCAGGAGTTGGTCGCATGCTTTCCTTCTATGCCGTGGAAAAGCTTATCCGCGCACACACTGGTGTTGTGCCAATCCTCAACGACATGTGCCCAAATACGTGCCTCGCATTCACCGGCCCGTTTAGTGGCTTGGACGAGTGCCCGATATGCCATACTTCTCGATGGAATCAAGAGAAACTCCAGGGCACAGGTGGTCGAGTCAAAGTCCCCGCACAACAATTCACGACGATCCCAGTTGGTCTGCAGCTTCAGGCACGCTATAGGAACCCTGCAAGTGCGACCGCAATGATGTATATGTGGGAGAGGACCCAGAAAATACTCAATGGCATCGTTGCTAGCTGGTCCTCGGATGTTCCCATCATCGACGATATCGTCATGGGGTGGGACTTTCTTGGCGCTGTACTGGATGGAGACATCACACAGAATGACATTGTGCTCATGGTCTCGCTTGATGGCGCACAGCTCTACGAGAGCAAGGAATCAGATTGCTGGATGTACATATGGATTATTGGCAATCTATCACCTGAATCTCGTTACCGCAAGCTCAATGTCCTCCCCGGCGGCTTCATACCTGGTCCAAAGAAACCCAAGAATGTCGACTCGTTTTTATTTCCAGGAATGCACCATCTTGCAGCAATCCAACGCGAAGGTCTCCCCATCTGGAATTCGTTGACCGACTCCCACTATATCTCATATATCTACCTCTTATTGACGACTGCAGATGGCCCTGGTCTAGTATACTTTGATGGTATGGTTGGCCACAGTGGCAGAAATGGTTGCCGCCTCTATTGTGGCATTCTAGGCAGGCGAAAGCAGCACGGTCACCGCTATTACCCAGTGCTTTTGTGCCCCCGTGACCGTGTACCTCACGGAAGCAATCATCCTGACATCGATGTCTTCAATATCCCTTCTGCCGGTTCATCTGACTATCTCGAGAACTTACGCACGATCATCTCGGTCCCCAATCAAACTCAATGGGATAAGATGAAAACTGAGACCGGTGTAAAACAGTGATCCTCTCTGTGCTTACACACAGGGGACCAATGGTAGGGGTCTTGGGCGCGATAGGCTCGACCCAAAGGGGGTCTGAGAGCGAATGCTGATGTCTTGAGGCCTCGAGGATGGACCGACGCTTGGTCCGAAGGCGCGGGAAAGCGGAGTCCGAAAGTCCAAAGTGCGGACTCGGTCGAGAAGGTCGAGGAGAGACTGGGGGAAGGTAGAGGAGGTAGGTAGGAAGGTCTTCGGTCGTTGGGAAGGGTTTTCGGGCGGTCTGACAGGTGGTAGAAGCGCAGGTAGATG
>JBBPMC010001207.1:0-12391 GCA_038090115.1 Strobilomyces echinocephalus
GAAAAAGGGGGTTTCATGTATAGAAGACATGGTGAATCAACTTGCTCATTTCAAGTTGAGGAAAGAGTCTGAAAGTTGGGAATTTGTTCTCCATGACACTGCACGAATCCATTCTGTGCAGGTCAACATGGGAACTAGAAACTAGGCTGAATTGTGTAGAACTAGCTAAGGATTTACTATACACGGCACCTCACTATTTATATGCACACATTCTGGATTGGAGGAACTACGCAGGCCCGAAAGAGAGATGGCCCAAAGGAGAACAAGTGTCTGTTTGATAGAGCAGAAAGGCGACGGAGTCCCAGAAGAAGGAGTGGAAACGAAACAAGAATGGGACTCTATTTAGTAGTACACAGTAAAGATCATAACCAAGGAAACAGACAGAAGCAAGGCATATGTGGACATTCTGATGATATGGGAAACAACTACCATTCTAACCTTCCTCATAAGAGTTGGACGATGGGGAGTAATATCCCCCCAGGAAGCAGGCATACTCCAACTGGAAGAATTCTTGCTCTTGCTCTGTGATTGTAACACCTCTTAATATATTACTGCTGTACGAATATGGCAGAAAAGCTCTTATCAATTTCAAGTGGCATCATTGGGTGGCTTGCTCAAGAAGCCTTTAGCAATAACATCCAGTTACTATGTTATAATCTTTTGAAGTATGCCATAATGGTACTGTCATGGTTGAGGAGTAATGGTCACCATGTGAAAGGAAGTGATGGAAGTGGATAAGAAATAATGGTATCTATAGTGGCTGTTAAAGACAGATGCTAAGACAGTATAGGTCTCTGAAGTACTCCTTATAGATCTTGGTGGATTTATGAGCATTTTCAATGATAGGGGGGTCAATGGTTATCTCCTCATAGGGGGTTTGTGGCAAGGAAACAGATGGGGTAGATTCTTTATTAGATCCACTTGTATCAATCCCACTTACCATGACTTCTAGCAGAGAGATAGTAGAGGGAGTAAATTATTGGCCTTCATTGAATATTAGCATGTGCTTTCCCAGAGACATTAGTGAGTTTTCAAGTACCTCAACTCTTCTCTCAGCTTGCTGATGTAATAAGGGGTATGATTTATAAAGCACTTTGACACAAACAGAACACTGAAGGCTCCAAGTCTAAGATCTGGGAACCAGATCTTTTCAGTTGAATTGAGCTAAAAAAGCTTTGTTTCTTCATCATGCAATGTGAGATCAACTTCCAAGTAAATCTGAAATCCTACTGCAAAGACTGCACAAAGTTAACCTTCACCCAATCCTACCTCTAGGAGCCTGCCCTTTGTGGATGGACAAATTGCCAATCATTTTTATAGAAAATTTAAACTAACTTTGGATCACATAATCCTGTTGCTGATGCCAAAGCTCAACTTGAGCAATTATGGATGTGCAATTAACACTGGATTATAAAATACATTGTAGAATGAAACTAGCTGGCAAGCCAGGTCTAAGACTAGGATCCTAGAGTCCTTCATCAGAGCTTCTATAACAGCCTCTGGACTACATTAAGAACAAGAACTCTTATCAAAGGAAACCTGCTAACATTCAGGACTATTAGGCCCTGGCCTAATAGATTAACCATAGGTACTAGGAGCACTGTAATGAAATCACATACACAACTAAGCCTTCTGGATTGAACTCCTGGAATCAGGCTTCCTCTTAATGTCCTTCTGGTTCTCCTCCAACACACAATTTATCTTCTTCTAGTAAATCTAAAATGACATGTTCAAAGATTTTTTATTCAACTTTGGTCCTTCCAGACATGGTGACTCAAATGGTAACTCATCTAGCCCTTTTAACTCTGATTCCATTTCCTTGAAGCTTGGCAAAGATGGTAAATTTCTTTTGGAAGAATATTAACACTACATGAAAAATAGACTCTGTTCTGTGGATAGCCTAGGCATTTCACTGAGAACTATTCAAAGATCTTGTCTAGATTCTCAAAATGTTGGGCAGCAACTGTGATCCCTACAGAAACACCTGTTTCTAGAGAGCTCTGCTTCTTTAGATGTATAGAAATAGAATGTGACTCCTGTGATGCATAGCCTAGGAGTCACATTTAACTGGACTGTACTAAGGAGCTTCATCTCGATATGTCCACTTTTTCCAATTCCTATTCCATTAGTCCTCTTAATTCTCTTCCTGCTTACAAAATCTCCAAAGTTCTTGTTTTTATTGATTCTAGTTCTATTCACTGTTTCATAGACTTTGCCTGTTTCTCCAATTCTTTTCCAATTAGTTGATGGATCTTCTACCTCTTTGATTAATTCTACTATAGATCTTTGCCTGGCCTTCACTTTGGATGCTTCCACCTCTATAACATTACATATTATCTTATTGAATTTCTCATGCTCACTTGTTTTATGACATTGCTGGCTTATACACTGCAATCCATTGATTAACTGGACTATGAGTAGCACTTTCTAAACTCCCTGCATGGAAATGCCAATCTAGATGTCGAATTCTAAGTCTTCAGAGTTGATCTTGTTGAAAATATAGACATATGTCCACACCCTCAAGATGTTATACTTGATAGCGTAATGACCTAGTCTGAGCACTTCATCAAGAGTGAAGTGAAGTCTCAGAGAGATAGCTCAAGTAGTGACAGCTAGACTTGGATAGGAATTCCTTGTAGTAATGACAAGACAAGGGTCTCATATGAAAGGCATCAAGTGTGGAAGGGAGACTAGATTACTATATAGTATGGAGGTAAAACTAGCTAAGGAAATACAGTGGAGGACGTCTTACTTATATAGTAAAAAAAGATCAAGGGGTGGGAATCATCAGGATAGAGGGTTCTACTAGTATATGAGTGGGCATCTATTGTCAAGGTGAAAAGTAACAATGAATGAAGAGGAGACTGAACTGGAGATGGAGATGGATCAAATCAGGAGTGATGGTAACCATGGTGTCTGTGGGAGACAGAAGGCCATGCACAGGAATAGTAATGAATTAGAGATGGTGGTGGTAGCCATGGTGTCTGTTGAAGATGTGTGGCTGTGTAGCAGGGATGGGGATATGGGTGTCCCTTCAGTGGTCCATGGGGTCATCGAGAGAGGAAAAAGAGTGGTGGGACTCTTCAGCTTTGCTTACCTTAGCCTTCTTATAGTCTACTGTAGGTGCACTTGTAACACAAGGGTGAGGGTGAACTGAGGGGACAAAGTGTAGACTTTAAATGAAATTTTTTAGGGTAGACACTAAATAAGCAATGGGAAATTGAAGATGAAATAATGGAGATGAACTTAGGGAATGGTTAAAGAATGGAAATTTTTCAATTGATGGAAGGAGAGACTTTGAGTAAACTCATGGAACCCTCTTGTGATGGCCTCCAGCTATAAAACAACAAACCTATGTGGTAAGTTGACATCTAGGAAATAGATTGCAAGGGGGCTCAGATACAATTTGTTCATTTCAAAGAGATCTAAGATCATTTTCTAAAGTCCTTGAGGCTAGGAAGTAGGCTGAAGATGTGGAAACCAAAGTCTGAAAGTCTGAAAGTCCATAGAAGTTTAAAAACATGATCAAGAGGGAGAGAGGGAGGGAAGAAGGTCATTTTGGTTGAGGAAGAGGTTATTGGATAGTTATGAATTGGTAGTAGTTGCTGTTACACAGCTGAATAGAGGTAGCTGGAGTCGAATGTAAAAGACTGTATTAAGGCACTACAAAGCACATGGGACATACCTGGAGTCTGATGTAAGAGACTGAAGAGCTTTTACATCGGACTCTCAAGTTCTATACTACTAGACCACAATAACTATACATAACAATAAGGTCAGCCACAATGTGGCTGAAGTGGAAATGCTGACACACAGCAATGCCATGGTGTGCAATCACCAGGCACACAACAGGATCAAGGGTAAACACGATGGTAACCTAATGGCTAGGACAATATTGGCCCTCCTTAACCATGCTGGTGCTATAATCAAGGATAGTTTATTTTTTTTTATACAGTAACTCAAATGAGTTAATCTAGTGACCAGGTGGGACACAATGCTACCAACAATGACATATGTATGCAAGAGCTAGAGATACTCTTGTATGATTGGGATGTTGGATTTGATGCATGTGACCATCAGATCAGGTGCATTTTGCACATCATCCATATCTGTGTAGGCCATGTTGTTGATAGTTTCTCAGATACTGCACTCAAATGCATTGCCTACACATGGATCAATGCATTCTTGAATCAGGTTGACCGTGAACAATATGCCACTGCTGTCAGAAAAGACCCTATCAAAATAGATCATCACATTGTTGTCACTATTTATGTATCTGGATTTCATTGCAATTAATTCATCAACACTCTCAGGTTAGGTAATGCAGAATATGAGCTGATTTATGACTCTATCAAATGGCGGGACTCTACATTCAGTATAATAAATTGTCTTGTTAAGATTCATGTTAGTGTATCAACTACTTTCTTAGTTTACCCAACCATTGTGACCTCAAAAAGTTGAAATTGTTGAAATGGAAATACATGGTACTTGGTGATTGTCACAACATTCTCAATGTAAGCAGTGCCAGCATGTTTACACTTAACAACAACTAACAATTAAAATTATAGGTTCTACATGTAGCTTAACAGCATGTCTCCAGCAAATCATTACCTCATTTTGAATGGTCTGTGTCATGTTTTGAGCTCTTTATAATGAGATGAAAAGCCCTCTGAGACAGTTGACCTTGCCTCAAAACCATGGTTGGATGTTGGCCTCCAAGTGGGCCAACAAATATTACACTTACATAGACCATACTACCTACTGCTTATATTGTTATAATGCATATATATATATTTATCAGCAATAGTGTGAAAACTAACATATTCTCTTTACTTATTGAGCCCTCTCTTCAAATGAATTGGATAGAAGATCACTGGGATATGAAGTACCTCTTGATGGCTGAGAGAATTATTTTAGATCTGATAAGTACCAAATCTTGGGTTTCAATATATACTGACATCTGAAACTAGATACATGTCTACCATAATTATCTATCCTAAGAGTCATCTACAGAAAGTTAGCCCTGACCCCAACACTCAACAGCATCATTGCACACCTTCACATCCAGGATATGGGAGTACGGTGTCAGAATGCTCAAAATGAGCTGAACATGGTTGATGACAAGTACCACTCCTACACTAAAGGTATCTTAACAGAAGATGGAGAATACTCTTTCAAATCTTAGGACATAAGTGTTATTAGTACTAGTACTACAAAATTTTGTCAACCTATATTAACGAACATGTAGGTAAATCACAAAACATATCCTATTCTTTTTGCTATTGCAATGGACTATCTCCTTATACAAGGTCTAGCTGTTCCCTGTGAGCAAATCTTCCTATCCAGCACCAAAACAGACATGAAGAAAAGAATCAGAATCAGCCCAGTAAAGACTTTATAGAGGCATTCCAGATGCTTAAGTATGAATACAAAAAGAAATGGCTGAATTTCTCTAAATGCATCTGGTGGGAAGTGATGGATAAATCCAAAGAACCCATAAACACTGACCATATAGGGCTTCAGAGCAAGGATATCAGAGTGGAGATTGAGAGTCTCATCAATATTGTTGAATTGGATGAAACTATTCTTAAGGCTCTCACATTTCTGTGGCATTACTGGAATCCCTCATCCCATTTTGTTTGGAGTGGAATTTGGTCAGAACATACTTGTGCTCAACATCCATGGCTCTTCACTGGTAAATATTTTCAATGTGTGTGGATGGACCTTCTCTTCTGGAATGGTTTCCATGATTGCAGATCAATTGGTATGATTCCTCTATTGGAATTCTGTAACCATGCTAACCTCTCTCTCCTAACTAATAACTTGCCTGCCTTCAGGACATTCACTTATACAACTGCATTCATTGCGATATCAAGCCCTTGTCAAAGATGGTGCACAAAACGATAACCTGTATATTATTGACTTTGGTGCCACCCATTAGTATCAAGATACCCCCATACATATCCACATCCCATTTTGTGAAGGCCTGCCTTTTGTTGATACTCCCACCTTTGCATCTGTCAATAGTCATCTTGGGAGGTAACTCAGCAGTAGAGACAACTTAGAGTCTCTGATAAGGTTTACATAAGTATTTCATCTATACTAGTCCAAGCCCTTTGCCCTAGGGCACAGGAGTGTGGCTGAAATGTGTATCAAATGTGAAACATAGCAATGAAACGGGAATGAGACATGTGAGATGGAAGTGTAGTAAAATGGAAGAGAAGCATGAGAAGCGTTCATGAAACGTGGTGATGAAACATGATGGAAATGGAAGAGAAGAGAAGCATGCACAGGCCTTTGGCTGTGTCAAGGGTTGCGACATGCACGAGGTGAAAGGAAGGGTGAAATGAGTGACAATGGTGCAGAGATCAAAGGGCAAGGCTATGGCCATTGATTCTGTGATAAGATAAAAGATAAGATGCGATAAGATTAAATAAGAGGAGATCTTACACTAGTTGCCTTGAAATAATGTGTAGTATGATGGAGAAAGCAGAAGATGGACAAAGAAAAGAAATGTTGAAGAAGAGTATATATAGTTCTTTGAAAGATCTTGTCAGCTATTTTCAATACATTTGATCTTAGAGTTCCAATTTTCAATGAAAATTGAAGGAGAATTCATGGACTGGAATTATTTTATCAACAGAATATAATTCATAGCTAATAAAACAGATCATATGCCCCTTTGCCTTTGCTGCATTTTGGTCTAGGGTTGATTCTACAAAAAGTGTCAGTTTTTCTACATTTGTCAACAACTATTGATGACCATGTGACAACTTGTTGTGAAGGTCATTATGTAACAGATAATGGAAAATATCTGAGTTTGGAAATGGTTGAGATAGGTCAATTGCAAAACTGATAGAATACATAAACTTGAATGTAAGCTATTCTACATTAAGACCATGAATAAAGCTAAGTGACAAGATAAGTTGAATTGTTCCTTGGAGAATGAGATATAAATCAGCCAATGAGCTTAGAGAACAATGAATATACTTGAGCATATAGAAATGGTCCCTATGTGACAAGTGGCATTTATATCTAGATTATATATTGCTCACAAACAAGTCTTTGATGTAGCTGTGATAAAAGAAACATGAGTGTAGATGCAAATCCACAGTAACACATACTTATCACTGTCACCAATGACATCGACTGTCTCCAGCTTGCCACCACCCTCACCTTCACCATCAACAACCACTGTCTCGTTCTTACCCCTCACACTCAACTTTACCATTGCTGCCAACACACACTATCTCACCATTGCCATTGACCTCACCACACAACCCACCATCAACATCACCTTCACCTCCACCTTCACTCTTGTCCATGTCATCACTGACACTATCCCGACTGTCACCCTGACTGTTACCATGTGCCTTCGCAGCTGCACACCTGGTCCAGGCACATTCACCATCACCCACCATTTCAATAGTGTACACACAAGGTACTTTGTATGCGATGCCTGTTACCATGCATAGCTTGGTCCCTTGTATACATATAACTGAGCCTCCTTCATTTCTTGTCCTGCTGCCTCAGGCCCATTCACTAGGTTGAGTCTATTGTACGCCACATCATTGTCATTTCACCACACAGTCACACCTGCACCATGAGTAATGACTGACACAACACATGGCTTGGTCCCCCGTGACCAAGCCACCACCATTTTTCACCCCATCATGATCCTATACATGGTCATGTCAGGTCTGTTGCTGCCAAACCATATCATGCCCACATCACGTGCCACAACTGACATCATGCATAGCTCAGTCCCCTGTGACTGAGCCACAATCCTTTCTCGTCCCATCACAACCACCCCATTGATAATGACTGACAACAGACCCATAGACTGTTCTTCACAAATGTGTCCTGTGGTCCATTGATTTTCTCTTTCTTCTTGTCAAGCATCACCAACTGCATGTAGACTGTCCCATTGGCGGTCCCATTTCCCCCATGTTTGTTCTAGGCCCCTTTTAGAATATGTCCATTTTCACTGTCGCTTAGGTTGCTCTACCGGGCCCTTGTCACCATCTGTTTCGCACTTTTTCTTGTCGAACTACCTACCCACCCTCATTCCCGCGTATATGAATGGCCAGGAGGCCATTTGCTAACCAACCCAGGAGGGAGTCTCACTGCTCTCTCCTTAATATTATTTTCATGAATTTAAAAGTTTTCACCACATTTTCAGGCCTGTAAATGGCCCAAAAGCAACCACTTTGTATATTATCTGGCCTGACATGGCCTGAAACCGACACTATATACATTTTTACCCCAGGATTAGTACTGGTGACCTCTGTTCAACCCTGGCATTCATCCAGCAACCAAAAAATAATGAAAAAGACTGAAATAAAACACTAGAAAAACTGATCTGTCCATAGATCACTGCCCATACCATAGAACACCACATCTACCACTCATCGAACCTTTTTTGAACATGCGTCACACATCACCCTATCACTTTTTGGACTTCTTACTGCTCTAATGTGAACACCTTTTCACTTTTCCATTCATTCTAATAAACTGTACCTGTGTTAGGGATTCAGACAGGCATAGACATTGAGAGATGACCAATGAAGACAAGCCAAGATGAACTCTCACACCATAGGGTCTGTTGATAGGAATAGACATTGAGAGAGGCCTGAGGAAAACAAGTTGAGTCAGACTCTTGCCCCCATTTGTTCCATTGACTCATTTGTGTTCTGAAGACTGATGTCTATAGTTAGTGTCACCTCCAAATATTTCTACTTCTTCAGAACATTCTAATATTTAGTCTCTAGTACCTTTGTCAAATCTTTGACTATGTGGAGTCAGTGCTGATTGCCAGCAGTAATAAGACATTTCTTCTCTTCTCCATTCTTCAGCATAAACTCTGATACTTCCTGCAGTACATCTTTGCCAGGGATGAATTTCCTGTCTTCACCAGGTCTTTTTCAGCTATGATTACAGGTGTTTCTTTTAGAAGCCATCTTTTACCATGAAAAAAGTGCAGAATCTATCTCTATACATTGCAGCTACTTGAGATAGCATAACCATTGTTGTATTACAGCTACAAACATCAGTTCAATATAAGCTTAGGAATCAATCAATAATACTCTATTTCCATTACCTTCTGTAATAATGTGGATGTATAAAATACAATGGTGTTGCCATTTTTCATTGTTTAATGCTATTCAACTATCTTTATAATTCTATAATAATCACATATTGTTCTGTTATCATATAATTTGTGTTGAATCTATTGTTATGTATGATAAATATGAAATAAATACAAACAATAGATTTATAGTATTTGTTGTCATGGCATCAACAACCATAGCCTGATCAGCAAGATGCATCCCCGGCTCTAATATTCAATTGATTCTAGCTATTTGAATCTTTAAATGATTTGAATAAAAAGAATGTTTATGCTTAACTTTAGCATTTTGAAGTAAAGAAAATAAAGCTGATCTTCATAATATACATCCTGAAGAGTCTAATATTATATTACCAATATTAAGCTTATATAAAAATAGTGAAAATAATACAATATCTTGATCTCCTCAGGAATGTATTCAGTAAGTTTTTCTAATTGATTAAGCAACTAACATAAGAGGATTAAAATTAAATACACTTACCTTGTTAGTTTTACTAATGCTGACTTCTTGTGATCTGATGAAAGAGATCTTTTAACACTTAAATCTATTAAAAAATCATAAGTACAATAAAATAAAATATTAACACATGTATACACTGGCAATATAAAAGTTCTCATACAAAAGTAATGAGTCCTTTTTGGATTTCTCTTTCCATGATATATAATACCTTATGTAATATTTCATCCCACAAAGGAGATTTGCCATATCAGAACAATATTGCACTAAACAGTGAAAAGATTACAAATAATTAACTATGAGCAACAGTATTATATTCTGATATATGTATTTTATTCTGATGCAATTGATAGTAAACTAATTGTTTCCATTTGTTACTCTTGCCTTGAAAAGTTAAATATGGAGTTTCTCCCCACCTATCATACATAACTCTTCATACTCAATCCTAAAACACAAATGGCAACTAATTCAATGGTAAGTTGCTTGAACTCTCAACACACCATAGAAAACTGAAAATCCACTGACTAGGTCTATTTTTTTTTTTTTTTTTTTTTTTAAATCCATTATAGTCCATTTGGGGTACAGAACCCTATGTAGGACTGACTAGACGAAAGGTAATCCCCTCACC
The DNA here is from genome assembly GCA_038090115.1 of Strobilomyces echinocephalus. NCBI lineage: Eukaryota > Fungi > Basidiomycota > Agaricomycetes > Boletales > Boletaceae > Strobilomyces > Strobilomyces echinocephalus. Next base: position 10,213 of record JBBPMC010001207.1, read on the forward strand.
ATCCCAACCTGCCCTTTAGGGGAAACCATCAGGGCTGAGACACAGTGTCAGTGATCACAAGTCAGGTAGGATCAGGGGCCTTAGGGCAATGAGCTAATGAAAAAGAGGGCATATCCCTAACGTGTGCGATAGATAACATGAGCCAAACGAACTCTGAGAACAGGGGAACGTGGCCAGACAGGAATGGGGGAAGAGTAAGCTGATTTTGAAAAGACCAGACCTGTAGAAGAAGGTAGTCAGCCAGTCTTCCCCACCAACCTATTTGCGACCTCGGGATGACAGGAAGTCAACCAACCCCAGTGGAGAGGACGCTGAAGCAAAGGCCAAGTCCCCAGGGAGGGACTAGGCAGTGGTTTTCCCCCTACAGGGGCCGCCTTTACCCCGCCGTGGTGGTTGGGTGCGAGGCAATGCAGGCACAGGGGCTGCAGTGCCACTAGCGACAGTGAAGGGGTTAACTGGGGGGCGGGGCATGAAGGGTGTACTTGGGTGGGCAGGGGGAGGGGTGGGGGTGGGGGAGTGGATAGCTGAAGCGACATAGGGAGTTGATGTGTCCAGCATGGCAGAGGAAGCTGCCATCGCAGCTCGCAAGGCGAGGAGGTCTTTCTCAAGGGCCGCCATTCTGCCGACAGTATGAGCATATAGTTGCTGAATGGATTCAAGCTCTGCCCTAGGAACTACATCAGGCAGGGTGGAGGAGGCAGAAGGAGGGGGGGCTGAGGGATGCCTCAGGATGGCATTCTCAATGGTGGTGGTTTGGACCTCCGCATGAGCATGGGTGGCATGGCATGAGATATTTGTGGCAGGAGCAGGGGGGGATTGGTCATCCCATCCAGAGGCTGAGGGGGAGGTGCGACAGAGGAATAGCTGCATTTGAGATTGGAGGTAGAGGACCATGTTGCTTTGGTAGACACGAAGTATTGGCGTTGGGACCCTGCCATCTGACAGACTCTGCTCATGAAGATGAGCCTTGAAGGAGTGAAAGATAGAGACGAGCCAGAGAATGGCTCAGGGGGACTTCGAAGGACAATGGGTGGGTATGGTTGGAACCTCAAAGGTCTTCCCAGCGTTGGAGCCTCCCCTAGTTGTCCAGCGCCAGGTAGAAGGGTGGCGGATTAAATATTGGAGTATATGTTTGGGAACAGCGGGGGGGAGAAATCGGGCGCGGAGAGAGCCCTTAGGCATGGAGTGGAAGTGTTTCCCAATATCGGAAAGGAGTATATTGCAAGGCGATGAGGGATCGCAGCGGTGTTTAGGAGTGGAGCGATGAATCAGTGTCTGATCGACGGACGCTAAATCCGACATGATGGTGGTATCTGACTAAGAGGCTCCGACTAGGTCTATAATACTTATATTACCTATCAGTGATAAATATCTCATGTTAACAATGTATCTTCTATAAGTTACAACCTATTTGACTGCAACTTTACTGCAAAACTCCATTTATGAGGTTTTCTTCCAAACATGCAATGCTGTCCAGTGTAAAATAGTGAACAGGATGATAATAACGATACTATCAGAAGGCATGCATAGAGCATACCAGTTGAGAAATCAATGGAAAATAATATGAAGCTCTATATTCAGTCCATAATTGGGCTTTGACTAGGAATTGATGAAGCAAACCCTATATCTAGAGGAAAACAAGGTCTTTTGCATTCAAAGAGTTGAAGACCTTCCCAAGAATTTCAATTACCTGCACGAACAACCACCATACTATAAATTTATATACATATTTTTAAAATTTATCATTGATCACTTATATCTTGAACCACCAATACTATCACATTTTATTGATGATGTTACATTAAACGAGTCATTTTGGAAGAGGAATAGTAATTTGCCATGACCTCACCAAACTTCTATGTATAGTTCAACTAAAAAGCAAACCTTAGGAATGGACCAAGTTATGGAAAATGAAAACCTATATGTTCATGGTGTTATATGCCGTATCCCAAGTCCACACCACCACGTTCTGACACACTCCTCCATGTAGAACTCACAAACTCCACCGTGATCTCGTGTTAGACACAATGCCGCGCCTTCGGAGTTTCACTCCGCCATCCGTCTCAGTTCCCTTTCTGTTTATGTTCACCCTTGTAATCTCTTTAGTCTTAGTCCCGCCTCATAGATCCCTCCACACCTGTGCTCGCCTATGCCGCACACCTCCGGCTATGTATGTCCC
>JBBPMC010001208.1:0-12390 GCA_038090115.1 Strobilomyces echinocephalus
ACAAGCTCTGCATCACGCACGTCTTGCATTCGGTCAGCCACAGATCAATGATGGAACATTGCACTCACCCCTCTGTGATCAACTGCTGCGATCAGATATGATCAATGACTCAAGGGGCTCGGATCATCGCGTACTTTTTGCTCCACGGCATGTCGTTTCGTGCTGGCAGCTACTTTTCTGTCCCATCCTTGCGGGAAAACTACCACGCTGCCTCGTTGATGCGTGTAACCACGCCTCGCCGATCACAAACGGTCAAAAACTCGGCGTGGCAAGAACGCGATGATGACCTGACGCATTCAGAAGTGAGCATGGGAGCGAGTGTGACCGCTTGCCAGAAACATCCAGATACAGGGTCCTGTGAGATCACGGTAACTAAATGATGATCCTTGAAAACAATCGGCCCGTGTTCATTTCATCGCGCATGTTGTGAACGGATTGCGTTCAAGCAGTGAACCCCTATCGCGGATAAACTAGATTTAGCAAACAGCCCATCGGGAACTCGACCGACGCCTCGATGAGGCATTTGCTGTCCCGAGTAAATCCATTCATGTTCCACGTGTCTGCGAAAGTTACGCAAATAACATGGTTGAGGCTTGGGTTAGTGAAACGACATAGGTACGCGTACTCAAGCTTTGTTGGAAATCAAAATAAGTGCGTGGATCTTGATTCAAAGAACTAATTCCGGGAGGTATGATTGGACTCTTCGCGACTTTGCTAAGTCCTAGGAGAGAAGCCTTGTGGCACGGAGTCATGACACCACCCCATAGGGCGCCACTTTTGAGGAGTCACCTTGGTTTTGCGAGAAGATGCTTCGTACTGTCTGGCAGAAGTCGTAGTGCATACTCTGGTCCACAGTGCGACTCGCTTTGGTACAAGCCTGAGTGAGCGGGAAGTCTTCGGACCGAACAGGCGAAATCTCGGGCCGACTAGCAACTGCCGCTAACGCGTACGGTTGCAAGGTCAATTTAGGCGAAGATACGATATTCTCCCTTTCACACGACTGGACCAGCATGAAATCTTGAACTCTCGGCCACGCTCTGTCTACACGAGGATGATGGTAGAGAACACTGATCACATGGATAGTGAGTCGACAAGCTAACCAAGGGCCAGCGTCGGGACCTGGAACGAGGCATCCAGGGACAGCGGTGAGAACGAAATGGGTGTTCTCGGTCTAATTTATTAAACACGGAAAGCCTCGTTCAGCGCTCTGGGGCTCTAATGTCAGTGGGCGTTAGATGAATCTCGGATCATCGCCGGAACCTGAGCCTGAGCAAGTAAGCATGCAGTTTATCTCTGTAGCATCGTACTCTGCTGCTTCTTTCTACACTCGGAGCAGTCCGGCTGCGTCCATAATGCCAGTGGCCGGCGAGAGGTGGTCCGAGGACATGCCACAGCTTGAAGGTCACGAGTCGCCTCCCCCTAACTCGATCCCCGTCGATGATGCCCACATACTAGTAGCAGATGCTGACCGGCGCGGGACGAGGCTATGCGTGTTACGACCGTCTGTGGAGATCGTTCATCGCTGGCGACGAGTCATCTTATCATGGGGCGGCAGAGGGTAAGTTGATTGAACTGTCACAGTGGGACGTACATATGATACACAGCACGTAGACATGGCCTCGGCACCTGACTGACTCTGTGGACAATGTCTTCTACTCGACTTCTCTCTTCAGGCTCGACCCTGCTCGTCTCCACATATCTTGTAACGGCACAGATCATGACCATCTTACCTTTGACTGGCTTGCATGATTTGATCCAGGATGCCTGACTCGTGGACTAGGCTGCTCAGCAGAGGCAGATGGGAAGAGTCATGACCACTTTCACGGCGAGGCGCTGTCTGGCGCAAATGTAACCGTCATTTTATTAGTTGAGCAACATAGTAATTTGGTTCCTCGAGTCTCGGGCCCAGACTTTGTCCGATGTCTGTCTGTCGTTCGTCAGCCACGACTCGGGGTAAAGTGTAGGAGATGGGGGACTCGGCTCAGTGAAAGACGGTAAAGTACAGGTGAGTCCAAATGTTACATCCGATCGCCATTCTGATCCCATGTCTATCGTCCGAACCGGTTTAACCTTTTCAATCGAGAAAACATGAACTTTTCCAAGTCTTCCGGAACCGCGCCACGTTCTCTCCGTCCATGTCGTTTATGTTGTATGTATACAATGACCTGATCGGAAATCCTGCGTCGTGTCTCCGCTGCACGACCTCGCGAACGATGTCAAGGCCAGCCCCGCCATAAGTTTAGGAGACGGACAGTGTCTCGAGCCTCGGCAACGTCAGCTCGACCCCCGCCGTTGCCATCTGGCCGGTCGGAAGAAGAAGGGAAAGAACTTGCATACATCCATTCCCGAACTCGCCCATCGACACGTTGAGCAATCTGACGTTATCAACTTCGTCGTAGAACAGCTCTACAACCTCCAGGCTCTTGCAATACCAGCAGCTCAGTTCGAGTACCTCAAGCCTGCGAAGCAGACCGTGCGGTGTTTCTTCGGTCGACAGCGTGGTAGGGACAATCGCTGGTGCGGTATGCAGGCGAGAAACCCGCTGGAATCGCCCAAGAAGTCATTCAAGGACGAATATTTATGTAAGAGGGCGTGGGGAACAACGCGCAGGCGAAAGATTCTGTAACCATAAAAATGGTGAGATATTGAAGTTTGAGATGTTGGACAGATTGGGATGCGACGGCATCACTGCGTCGACGACTGCATCTGAAGGTTCGGCCAAATTGATTGCAAGTCCCTGGGGCTCAAGCGTCGTGAGACGAGATGCGTGAGATATCCATTCTTGTCCCCAGACATCCTCATCTCTTGCTCTGTCGGCAGATAAGACCAGCGGCCTGAGTTGCGGAGCAGCTTCAACACGGGCCAGAGATCACCCGTAGAAATGTTGATGCGACATGCCCTTCACATCGATGGGTCGCTAACAATGCACATATTCGAGCAAATCGTGCAATGGTCCAACATCTGGCAGCAAAGTTGAACCCGGGATAGGGTGTTCGTGGAGATATTGGTAGCCGGAGTGAAAACGTATGTCTATCGGAAGACATTTGCTGGGTTCCAGAAACGCTCTGACGTGGAGATACGGAGATCCGGAAGCAAGAGAGACGGCGATGTCAGTCCACAAAAACGCGGTGGAAATGGCTGCATTTCGCCATTGCTGACAGACATGGGAAACGAGCACCGGGAAGGAGTGAGGGAAGCGCGATTCCAGTGCCTTCCGCTTTGTTCACCACGTCTATCTCTCCGTCGATGAGTGCGCTGCAGTCGACACTCCCCAATACCAACCTGTCCCGTCCATCGCATGTAAGCTGTCTTCAATGCCAAACTGAAACCCACGCCAGAGAAGTTCGATAGGAAAGTTTATTGGACAGGACTTCAGTTTGAAGGGGAATTGACACCGTCTCCCCCGAGTCTCGGAAGCTGCATAAGAGCTGTTTACAGGGTAAATGGGAGTGAAGAGGCTGGACCTGGTTGCAGATAATAAACAGACAGACCAAGGGAGGTCGAAAATATCTGATCTGCCAAGGAAGATTTGTTGCAAGAACTGCCAGTGGGTATAATTACCTTGCTTGACAAGGTTTCTGGGGTTTGGGGACCCCATAATTGTGGGAACGAACTCGCGACGGAACAAATTTCCTTTTTAGATCATACCGGTTTTCCTTTTTAGATTGTAGCCGGCCGCGACCAACGGTTCTGCAGAACCCATAATGCGTGGGATAACCTACCGGACTTTTCCGTCAGTGTGGCACACGTAGTCTTCAGCTCGTAGAACAAATTATACCGATGAATGGTGAGATTTCTCGTTTACAACCAATATGCCATGTGCTTGAGGTATAGCGGGCAGTGCGTCAAGCAAGGTGTTTGCCGCCGCAGGCGGCCTTTCCGAGTACCAAGTTTGTTTACATAATTTCCCACGCTTGTACGGCGCAGGTTCAATTTGAACTTCAATTCTTCGCCATGAATTTCCCCACCACTCGCTCTCTTCCACCTTGCAGCCCTAACTAGTCACGCCCGGGGTCGTGCCTGCAGCATGGCCAACCCCTTTGCTGCTCGCTTGGCCAACTCCCTAGGTAGGTGATGAGACTGGCAGCCCACCTAAACGATCCCGGAAGGGCGACAATCGGGTAGCGGTCGCCCCCTGACGAGAGCTTTTGCGGGTTCGAAGCCGCCACCCAAATCCCCCCCTTCCCCACCGCCGCTCATACTGTACACGACCCGCTTTGCCGTGGTCCCCTGATCCTCGGAGAGGGGTGTCAGATGGATGGGTAAGTGGGTTGACAGTCTGAGCGTCCTCTTCTTGACACCCTTCCACTCACGAATGGACTTAGGGACAGCGTGTCGGCTATCCGTCTCATGCATGAGGACCAAATAACGACGACTGGCATTGCATCATCGACCAATCACAAGCCAGACTGCAGGCGTCTGCCAATTTTGTCTTTCTTGCCTCTGGTTGGCATGATCTGACATTGGTCATAGCTGTGGTGGAGCGAGGATCCTATCACTATCGAGAACAGCGTGCCTCACCCCTCTTTTCAGGCTCTCGCAATAGAAACCAAAGATAAGGTGCTGTAGGCGGAGTGCGAGAATTGCGCCACGGATCAATTACGTGTGGCTTCGCTTTATGTTTTTTTTTCTCTCGCCAAGTTCAAGTTTTATCCCCAGTTTGGTCAAAGAGCAAGGCTCTATGAATGTATGTACCCCGCTGACAGCGCCTAGTGAGCCCACTTGCTCCCTCGAATCCATCATTTCCTTGTGCAGGGCCTCACCAATAGCGGATACCAGTTTCTCTCAACCTGAACGCTATAGCTCCAATCACATTGGTGAGATTCGTCTCCGCTCATAACTGACGACGTACTAGTGAAGACAGAGGATCGTGTCATAGATGTACCAAGTTCCAGGCCGAGTGTTGAGAATTGACGGCCGAACCGGGCTCGAAGCTGGCTCCAGATGAAACCCCCAGAAAACGACTTGAGAGTTTCGCTTTGCGGTACATAGCGTCATGGCCCTGTCAAAGCGGTCAGAACACCGTGCCATGCTCGTCAGATTCAGACCACTCGGCGATGACGCGTGTGATAAGGACCACGCGGCCATAGTACGATGATTGGACGACCGCATTCAATTCCCCAGTAGATCTCACATCCGTGTCCGCGTCCGTCTCAGCTTACCCAGTCTCGCGATTCATACCCTAAGTTTCCTCGTCCAAGAACGTATCACGAGTTGTGCTCCAACTAGTATACAACACGCTTTCGTTCTCGATTATCGATTTTCATGGGGGTAAGTACTTGATCACTGTAACCATCAGAAAAGTAAGATTTCATGCTTTCGTGAGCACGAATCACGATAACCATAAAGAGGTCATCTAAATGAAAAATTTCTCGCAATGGACGTCGCGCTCGAACAAAGGATCGAGCCTCAGAACGACATCGAGCCCACAGCGATGCATCTGATGGATCCGGATGAAATATTAGAGATGTCGAAATGATATTCAGCACCAATCAAGGAATTCCCGTCCAGCCCAGGATCCATTGTGGAAGGGACGAGGAATAGGACATTTCTGGGGACGTTTCGAAAGCGAGGTGGAGGCGATGAAGATCCTGTCGAGGGCGCAACATGGGCCTACAGAGCGCCCACAATATGCTGCGGAGCTAGGCGGCATCCGTTCGTGGGGCCAACCTGGCTGCGCATGTCAACAACTCTTTCGGAATGGAACTTTGACGACACGCCCGTGCGGCGTGGCCGAACCTTGAATTCGAAGCATCCTATTCCCTTTGGGAGGATTGAGGTGTGTAAAGGCTGCAAACCCTAGACCACAGGACGCAAGATCGCGGCCCTCTGCGACTCATTCGTCGAAGTCGAACGACAATGGCTAACGACCCCGAGTGGTGGCGTCCACTTCTTTGTAATCCGCCGCGGCAGAAGAAGCAGAGCCCAGGGGCGACCTATGAACTCGAGGCATGCCAATAAACGCCTTGCCAACGACGGATTCTCCTAATGCATGCACACTGAGCGTTTGTCACGCTTGGAGCTTGAAGCTGGGACAAATCCCGATCAACCCGGAATGCCAAAAACATGCAATCGTGTGGCGCCACTGCCCGTGACGACCATGAAGTTAGCAGAGCTGGTCCCCCGAGTCGATGATGACGGTCGCAGTCTAAGTAGTCTGGACAGTGGGGTGATGGTGCCCTGGCGACTAAGTACTAAGGGCCCACAACGACGGCAGCTCCGAACTCTCGTTTCGATTCCATGACCGCGGCGTTCTCGCGCCGAAAGGTCAATGACTCGCTCAGCAAGGTTGCCAAGGCAGTGCGCACTGCGAATTACATAACACTTGCTGTACGCGCCCCAGATCAGCGTATATAGAGGCCAGTGGATCCCCTTCTCCATCTCTTAGGGTTCCACGATGTCTCGCCCTCCTTGTCGTTTTTTCAATACCCCGAATGGTTGCAACCGAGGCAACCAATGTAAATTCGCCCATGCATCTCCTGGTCCTCGATCTCGTTCCTCTACCCCTGATAACACTCTCCCACCACAAAACACTCCCCATCAGAGTGGCGGCGGGAACTTCCCTCCGGGCGCCTGCAGATTCTTTTGGGAACAAGGCAGGTGCAAGATGGAGTTCAAATGCCGCTACAGGCACGTCCAGAAAGCAAACGGCACTAGTACCGCAGCCCCTGCGCCACCCGTGTCGTCTGGCAACACGACGCGTTCGGCCGCCGTGTTGCAGCGCGTCGCTCCATTCTTGACTGAAGAAGGTTTATTGAGGATGAGCGGCAGCGGAACGGATGGCTTTTTCTCTCCAGACCCTTCTTCCTCTTTGTCTCCGACTGAAGCTCACAACACGTTGAAGAGATTCCTTTCCGACAACTTTAGGTTCAGGAGCACCTTTGAGGTCTACGCATTTTTGAAGCCGCTGAACAGCGCCACTGCTTCCAATGCAGGTTGGGTACGTCTTGCCTGATCCTTTGTCATAGACGATGTACATACTGATTTGGTTCCAGTCCCAAGAGGATGGACAAGTGAGTGAAGCATTACGATGATCATGCTCCAGAGTTAACTGTACTTCGCCGGGAAGCTTCTCCTGCAAGCAATGGCTTCGGTATGCAACAATTTGGATCACTCTGTAATCTCGCCCCTGATTGGCCTCGCAGCAAAATGGACTACACCGTCTGATCGATGTCATTCGTTGGCCGCAAGTATCAGTGCATGCAGGAAATAACCGTGACGTCCTGTCTTTCCAACGAGGGATTATTCCCATATTACGCGTCAGTGCGCTTTTTATTCTCGAGCCGGCTTTCAGCTTACTTCTTACAGTACTTATCCTCTGATTTTGTCATCCGGAGTACGCTCGTATCCAAAGTGAAGTGAGTTTTCTTGAGCAGAACTGTACGCTTATCGCTGATTATGGCGCAGTACTCTGCTCACTGAGGTACTTCAAAATATAAACGAGCTCGCCAATGCAGTCGAGAGTAGTATGGCTCTCATCATGTCTAGCCGTTCTTTCAGAGATCCTGGTTTCCCGACGAACCACCCTCAGATTGGTGCGCAAGTGTTGGCATCTTTAGCTGGTGTCTTGGACGAGTGCGCCGGCCTTGATTTCGTTGTGAGACCAGTACTCATGTCATATTGATAGGTGCCTAGTACGATTCAAGAATGCCGTGGCGATATACCCGCGTCTTGTCACTCTTGTCACACATCTTCGTACTTGGTTCGACCAGTGGACCACCGGGATTTTCTCTTCTCCCGCGACCTTCGATGACCCCTTTCGAGGCGTTGAAGTTCCAGTCCGTGACCTCCTCGTCGATTCCCTCAAAGAAAAGGTGAACCGTCTGGAGTCGATCGTCAACCGCGAGCTTGGGAAGGAAACACGCTCGTGTTCTCGCAAGAATGCACTAGGCGGTGCGGACGGGCGCCCCAACGAGGGTCTCATTGCAGCGCTACACAGCACCTATGATCCTCCGGGAGAATTACGCCTGGATGGGCCTCGGCACGATAATGATTCTGTAGAGGTGTATGATATTCGGGTCGCTCCGACGCATGAAGAGTTGATGTGCCGAACTCAACCATTCTTGCCAGCCAGCTTATATGGCGCGCCACATCCTTATCCCGCAGACTCTATGGAACGCCTGCTGGACATCCAGTTTCGTCTCTTGAGAGAGGAACTCACGTGAGTTGCAGCTATCGTCTACTTGTACATTATTCAACGTTGGAATGCAGTGCGCCCTTGCGGATGGCAGTGCAATTTATTGTGGATGATCTCCTCGATATTGATCGGCGCAAAACAAAGCTCGGGGAACTCCTCCAGAAAGGTGGAGGGAAGTACTTTGGGGTGGCCAGTCACCATGAGTCTCTTATGTTTAATGTTTACACCGACGTCGCCTTTAGTTCATTGGTTCCGGATCGTCGGGGAATATCGGCGAGCCTCACTGTCCAGACGCCGCCAGGCAGAGCTCGTTCTGCACAGAGCGGGGCACGTGCCGCGTTTTGGAAAGGAATGAGCGGCAAACGGCTCGTTCAAGGCGGTCTCATTGCTCTTGTTTGGAAGAATGCCACGGGGATATCCATCCATCTCGGTACCATCGCCAGTTCGCTCAAGGAATTAACCGATCACGTGCAAAGCAACGAGAACCGTGTCAAAATGCGTGTCGTCTTTTTCGATAGCGACATCGAGCTGCGGATTCTCTCCGGGTTGAGAACTGGTCATTCCTCCTTCGATGGTGTCAAGGTACTCGTCGAGTCTCCAGTCTTGTTCGAGGCCATTCGCCCGTTCCTCGAGGCCCTCAAAACGGAACCCGAGCTGATCCCCTTCTCCCGTTATCTCGTCTTTCATCCTTCCGACTACCTGAGCATGTGCTCGATCGATCCTCCAAAGTATACCCGGCTCCCTACCTTCAGCTTCCAGTTGTCATCCTTGTTCAACAAAGAGGCTGAGGTGGATGACTTGCGGCTGGTCGTTTCTGACAAGAGCTCGGTCGAGCGTGCAGTGGCAGAACTCCATCGGGCCAGTCGCCTTGATCCCAGTCAAGCTGACGCTGTCGTCGCCGCATTATCCAGAGAACTCGTATTGATTCAGGGGTGAGTCGTGTTTTGTTGTTACATGGTCCGTCGTTGACGTCGCGCTCAGGCCACCTGGTACTGGCAAGGTGATATTTTTCATTACGATGCCACTGACAAATAAGGCATGCTGACGATATATTCTCCTTCAGAGCTACACCGGCGTCGAGCTTCTGCGCGTGCTCATTGCGAACCGCATTGGCCCCATTCTGATGATTGCGTTCACAAACCATGCACTCGATCACATGTTGTGCTCTGTCCTTGATGCAGGCATCACGCGACACATCGCTCGCTTGGGTTCTCGTACAGCTGACGAACGCGTCGCTCAGTACTCGATCGAGACCTTGGAGTTGGCCGCTGGGCAATCTCGTCTTCATCCCGAGTACAGTTCCAAGTATCGCGATCTCAAGTCTTTAGAAAAGGAGATCTCTCAATTGATCGACCGCATGAAGAAGATCGACCTCGAGTCGGACTCGTCGGAAATCGTCAAATACCTCGAACTATTCCATCCTGAACACCACGTCTCGTTGTCCGACCCACCTGAATGGGTTGAGGTCGCCAAGGCCCTTACCGAAGACGAAGACGAATCTGGAGAAAAGTGGCAGAAACAGGGCCGCAAAGGCAAGGCCATTACTGAAGATACGTCTATATATGCGTTCTGGAAGAACTGTGGCGACTTGGAGTTTTTGGAAACGATCGTCAATCCAGTCGTTCCTGACGTCCAACAAAATGCCATCACGTTCCCTGGACCTGAGGAACCTGGACCTTCTACTTTTCCGAACCGCTTCGAACTCCTGGAGGCAGAGACCACAGCGGATCCTGAAGATGGAGAGGCCTCGGCAGAAGAATCCGATGAATCAGACGACGAAAGCGTTGAGATACTCCCCGAGAAATTGTGGATGAATGCCGATTTTTCCCAGACGCTAAATTCCAGTGATGACCAAGCGAACGAAGCGAGAGCGCCTGTCCCATTTTCTGAACTTCCTACCTCGTTTACACCTGTCACGGAGCCTGCGGCCCCCCACCCTTCCTATATCAACGATGCGAATGGGTTTTTTGAAGCTCTCGGCGAATGGAGTATCCCAACGATGCCATTCGGTCGTCGAACTGTGGAAGCGCTTCTCGACGAGGGCGAGGTTTGGGGCATGAGTCCATTCGAGCGGCAAATACTTCACGCGTTCTGGATTGGAGAGGCTCGTCTGCAGCTGCAACGAAACCAACAGGATGATTTCGATCGACTCCGAAAGAAGCACGCTGACAAGGTCAAAGAGTACGACGAGATCAAGGAACAGGTGGGTTCCATGATCACCGAGAGAATTGTGATCTGAAAGTACACGCATACAGGTACGACGCGACCTGTTGAAGAACGTCAAGATTATCGGATGTACTACGACAGGTACTCGATTTTTGTTGGTATATTGATCTAACTCCTGACGTCGTGTATTCTACAGGCGCGGCCAAACTTGGAACGCTTCTCAAGGTGCGCCATCATCAGGATCATTTCGTTTACGTCGTTGACAGTTGTTCTAGTCACTCTCTCCCAAGGTACTGATGGTCGAGGAAGCCGGGCAGGTACTGGAGGCCCACGTGCTTGGCAGCCTCGTGCCATCCGTAGAACATCTCATTCTTATCGGAGATCCTCTCCAACTGCGTCCGACGCTGAACAATTTCGGTGCGTCGCGTCACGACGCGCCATTCACCGCTTGACTTGTTTCCTAGCGCTGTCGATGGATCACCCGCGCGGGAGCAAGCTCTATCGATTCGACATGTCACTCATGGAGCGTCTCTCGACGTCTGGTTTGCCCATGTCCAGGATCGACGTTCAGCGCCGCATGCGTCCCACCATATCGAGTCTGATCAGGTGTGTACATCAGCGTTCGCCCGCAGTAAACAAAGTGACTAATCACGGACAGGAATACGCTGTATGAGGGACTACAGGATCACGAACTTGTGAAAGCATACCCTGATGTCCGGGGTATGGTAAAGAACTTATTCTTCGTGAGTCACAACCACAAGGAGAATGGTGGAGTAGACGATACTGCAGGCAAATACAACATGTACGAGGTGAGGCCACAGTCCGTTTTTCGAGCTGTGAGAAGGAAACTCATTGTCGGGATTCAAGGTTGATATGATCCGAGATCTCGTGCTCTACCTCCTGCGGTAGGTGACTTCATACATCTAGAGATTCCTTGTGCTTATCCGCTCCCCAGACAAGGTTGCTACTCTGCGGAGGGCGACATCGTCGTTTTATGTGCCTATTTGGGTCAACTCGCCAGACTCAGAGATGCGCTGGGCGGTGAAGTCGCGGTGATTATCGACGAACGGGATCAAGCTGCCCTGGATGATCGCGAAGGTGACCAAGAGGAGGCAGCCGACGCGCCGTTCGATAGTACCATCCAACACGTGAAAGTAACGAGCCGCGTATGCCGATTTTCTCCACGAGCAGTGCGGTATGTCTTACGACTCTCTATTTCGTAGGTCAGGTTGCGGACCGTCGACAACTATCAAGGAGAAGAAGGAAAGGTAGGCGAGCGACCCTATCGAGCCTGTCCATTCGCTTAACGAAAGGAAGATCGTCATCCTTTCTTTGGTTCGAAACTCGGGCGGCGGCGACGATGAGTTGGAAATGCCAACAATCTCTCAACACACTCGGGTTAACATTGGATTCCTCAAGGTACGTACCGGTATGTTGTTTACGCGTCGGCTGACCTGTTTCGCTTTCTAGTCTGAGAACCGCACCAACGGTAGCTGTTTATACCGTCGATCCCATTACCAGTTCGCTTACCTTGCCCTCAGTTGCCTTGTCCCGGGCCCGTGAGGGTCTGTATATCTTCGGAAATGCTGAGAACTTGTCATCGAGAAGTGGAATGTGGCGATCCATCATCGAGGAACTGGACGCACAGGAGGCACTGGGTTCAGCCTTGCCTGTGGCTTGTCATAGACATCCGGAGGCAGTGGAGTATGTTTCGACCCCAGGCCAGCTTCCACGGATCGCGCCAGACGGTGGGCTCATCACGACTTCGTTCATGAAATCATAGCTTACGACGCTCGCAGGTGGTTGTATGGAGCCGTGCGACGCGCTACTGAAATGCGGACATCTCTGTCTGTTTAAGGTATGCATACCGACGTCCTATCCTTTACCACGGTTTAAACTCGTTCCGGATTTCAGTGCCATTGCGACGATCCCAACCATGTCGCCGTCATATGTTCTAAACCGTGCCGAAGACTCTGTTCCCGAGACCACCCTTGCAAGAAGGAGTGCCACACGCCATGTGGTGATTGTCTGTTCCCTGTCCCGAATGTTCAATTGCCGTGTGGACACGTTAAACGTACCGTTCCATG
>JBBPMC010001209.1:0-12386 GCA_038090115.1 Strobilomyces echinocephalus
ACCGCTCCTTTACTGCCGCCACCGCCTACTTTTGGGCCCCAACGCTCAACGGTCGCTGCTACTTCCTTCGACAACCCTACCTGATATCGAACCCGATCGCTTGTTTGATACCGCTGTTGCGACGTACCACCCGACGGTCGCCTTCAGCCTGTTTACTCAATCCATAAGGCCTGATTCGTACCCCCAACGCTTTTTTTTTGAGCGCGGTCGCTTGACAGTCGCTCCCACTGTGTTTCGTCGAGCCCTAAGGCTCCTACTGCCGCCCTTTCTCGAGTCCGATCGCTCGATGGTCGCCCCCGACGTGTTTCGTCAAGCCCCAACGCTCGGCTCGCACTGCCGCCGTCCTTTTACCCTGGCTCGTCATCCGTGATACCCCCAGGCCGGGGTTTGAGCCGGACCCGGCCCTAGACCAATCCCAAGCTGGGCTGTGCACATTATTACCAGTGGCAACGACGGGACAACCAGGGGCACAATGGGACGTGTGACCCGTATGTAGACCTGGATGCAGCCGAGGATGAGCGTATAAGGAGGCGCCATAAAGTCGTGAGGAACGCCATTTTCAATGCCCATCCTCATTTGTCCGTGCTGTACGTATCCACTTGTTTGCTGCAACTGACGCAACTGACGCCGCTTGTTCATTCAGAGAGGAGGTCCCGGTTGTTTTTCCACGACATTCCAGCGGGGAGGCCATCCCGATTCTGAAGTTCATGACGAAGCATTTTCATGCACCTCTCGTCGTGGCAGTACTCCAAGAGATGCCTGTAGAAGAGACTGTTGCCGATCTGGTAGGCGAGTCGAGCAACGAGGAAGAGGACAGTTCGGAATCCGAACTGTTCCGGGATCCGGGACCCACGATGTCGGAGTTTCTGGATGCTTGCGAAAGACCCGAGACACCCGTGGAGGTCGAGGAGGAGCCAGAGGATCAATTTCTCCCCGCGCAGTTCGATGGATACTTCCTTGCATTTCGTCCGTCCGCGTCCGCGACCACACCGTCCACCTGCCATGTTCCCGTGCTCTGTATGACCGACGAAGAACAATTTCCGGTATTGATGTCCACGTTGGTCTATCAGCGGCGTGTGTGGCGCATCAGTGACCCGTTGATCGGGCTGGAATTCTCCAAGTATGAGACCACGATCAGACTGTTTGTTGGATGGCTCGAAGATGATTTGTCCCCAGACCATGTTTTGGGGTGGTGGGAACCGCAATCGAACTAGATTTATCATCGCCGTCGGGGGCATTTGTTGTCGCTTGGATCGTTTGCACCCTAGAATCACACATGATTGGTGTGCATGACTCGGTCGGGGACTCAGTGGGCGCAGTTGTCAGCGACACGCAATCGGGTCCATCGCGGTCCTGGCGGATTGATACGGATAGCCGAATGGAAGGCTCTTTCGGATTTGGAAGACGATAGCAAGCGAGATGTGATTATGGGATGGGTTAAAAGTCAGACGTCTCCTGATGTCGAAGGGTGTGTCTCTGCACACTATCTCTTCCATCTACTCATTGGATTTTTAGCGAGATGCCCCCCCGCAAGACAGCTGGTAGCACCACGTAGGCTTATTTAATGTGTTTATTTTTTACCTGTCTCAAGATCCACCTTGAAGGCATGGTTCCTCGGGGTCGTCGCCATCGCCACAGCCTGAGCAGTCGATCTCGCCGAAAACAATGTAAGTAGGCTTCTGACAGGAACCGATATGTCTCATTGTTTTGCGTGCAAAGGTCATTTATATCCAAGTCGACATCGTGAGCCTTGAGAGGGCTCTGAAAGACTACGTTCGATTAACGAATCATGTAGAGGGGTTGAAGCACACCGTGCACCCACAGATGATGGCATTCCAACGTTTTTTTCACGTCTATCATGTTCCGAGTGAGTATCCCCCAGCCTTCTGCAAGTCGTCTTATCTAAAAGGTCGGGCAGCTTTGCTGCGACATCCGAGAAAGAGGACTACAGAGTGTTCCGCTGGATGTTCGACCGCCGCGTGGTTCCACGGGCTATTGCATCCGATTTGAATTTCTTCGAGAAGTACAGTGACATGACCAGGTTCATTTGGCCCGAGGAGTGGCTCTTAAGAGTACGTGTGTCTGCGTTACAGATCTTCATTCAAGTGACTCATTCTAGGAGAGTCTCCCACGGGTCGACGCTGTGCTTAAACCGTTACTTGACGAACTATTTGGGAGTGTCATTGCTCTCCGAGAAGACAAAGAACGGCCAGGTGCCGTGACAATTTTCCCCGCCAAGAATTTCCCGATCAATTTGCGCATTCTCCAAGAAAGCTTTTTGGTGATCTTTCAGGCATCCAGACGATCTCGCGAGAAGATGAAGGTCTCTGAGGTTGTGTACGAATCCGCTTGGCGGCATGACCATGATCGGTTATTATATGACTTCTTCATACGACTTCTTCAGCCAGAGGACGCCCAGGATCAGCTGATCGTGGATCTCGAAGACCCGTCTTCCCGCCCGACGTGCGTCATAGTTCGGCTTCTGTAGACATCTTTATAAAGTCCTTTCAGGTTGGAGACTACGCTTCGTTTTCCTATGAGCGACTTCTTGCAATGGAATTCAGCAGAACGACTTGATTTTCATGAATCGATTTATAATATAGTGCATCTTAGACACCCAAAGCTTCGTAGTTGGGTGAAAAGTCGGGGCGGCTCCCAAGACGTCCTCAGTCAGGAGAATGACTATTTTGTAAACGTCCTTTTTCAGTTGGGTCGTTGGAGAAGGCATGAGATGGAAGCGCACTCGATTTCGGAGCTCGGTCGATTTCCGTCCACAGGGAAATGCGATGCACTGGGCTGTCTAGCTGTCGATTTACCCATATCACGTCAAGACGTCGGTCGTTTCCCGCTCGTGGTTCGCGCTGCTGGCAAAGATAGTGGAACCAGAGGGAGACCCAAAGCGAAGTCTTCAACCGAGACGACAACCAAGACCAATCTCAAGCCATCGGCGAAAATCTCAAGCAATTCTCTCACCGTCGCACACGTCACCGATACTTCAGAAGGGACGCGCTATGCCATGTTATGCTCTGCTATCGCCACTTCTATGCCGCCTCTGGTTGGTGGTGAGAAAGGTTCTGAATCACTGGATACTCTGGCTGCCGAAGTCGGGCAGCTCCACCTTGGATTGGATACCACCCCCCTCGAGCTTCCCATTCTTGCTGTCGAATACAAGAAGGCATCCGACAACTACGTGAAGGGCACAAATCAACTTAGGATGTACTTGAGTGCATCTGTCAAATTTCTCCAGGCGGTCGGGATAACGGACTTCGCTATGTATGGTGTCCAAACGGACGGTCCCATCGCTGTTTTACCGGCGGCTATCCTTCAGGACGACAACGTGCGTAGCTTTTTTACAGGCAGTGACTCAGCGTGTTCATGACCTCTCTTTTCCATAGTATGTCCATCTTTTCGAACGACTGGTAGAGAGGGTGGACATCTCGACACCGATGGGAGCTTGGCACTATGCCACAATACTCTGTCGACTGGCAGAAAATCATTCTAAGGTGCTAGAGGGGAAGTTTCGAGTGGTTAAAGATGACCTTGTCCGTGCTCTCTCCGAGAGCGGGGATGACATGGAGCGATGGACCCTTGACCATCAAAGGGAAGGATTGAAAGCGCGGAAATGGGCGAAATCGCCAGTGAAGGAGAAGAAAGAGGAGAACAAGTCGAAGGCGAGCTTAGGTAAAGTTCGTCGTACAAATTCTCAGTGATCTACATGGGATATATCGCTATGTGGCTCTCGAGATATGATTGTAAGAAATTTTGATACTATTTACTCTTCATCACAGCTCTCATGAGTTGCTCACTATAGACCATGTCATTCCAAAGTTTTACTTACAATTATCATGTTCCGAGCACGCGCAATCAGAGTTGACGGGATTGGGAGTGAATGAAAGTTCTCATGGCCTGGGGACATGTACGACGGTAGGGATGAGCAATAGTACATAGCTACACAGTCAAGGGTCGACGGGCGTCGAACTTGCGGAGAGTAGTCGAAAGGTCATCGCCGCACCACCATATTTATTGATTGGCCAAGCTTCAATAGTCCACCCATCGAAGAGATTGGGTATCCAGTGACTACTGTACCGCGCAACTTGAAGTCACCTCAGGCTTTTCGGAAACGTGATCGAGAACGAATGATTTCAGTCGCTAGCAGGTGGGTAACCCGCCGGCCCGATGTACAAAGCCCGTCCGCTGGAGAGTTGATCCCAGGAAGAGGGCATTGTAAGGACATAATGTTTCTGGATCTCTGAGCTCCGGTTGAACGTCAGCTAGTTGATCATCGAAACCTCTGCCATCTGCGAGCCATTCTGACGCCCATTAATGCCATTGGATGCAGCGGCGAGCGTGTTTCAGTAATTTGGCGAACCTGGCGAACCGAGTACCACTGTGTCCGAGTCGTGAATTCAGAACCAGACTTGTGATTACTTATTCGGCTAGGGTACTCCTCCGAAAAATGGTGCCAGTTAGCGCCATGTGTTATGATCTCTTCATCAAAAAGGCCAGGTCGCGGGGTTTCACGCCTTCTAGGAGAATAAAGATCTAAAATCGACCAAAAAAATCAACATAGGCCTGGGGTTGATGAGTCGGGACATGACACAAGTTGTGCCGTGAACTTGTTCGTACCCCTTGCTGTGGTGCATATATCTCTGACAGTCAAAACATCGAGAATCGCTAGTGACTGTTGAGAGAGTTCGTGTTTGGCTCCATACCATGTGACTTGCGTTCGGCACATGATCAAACACGTCTTCCGAGTATAGCATCACTGAGCACAGCCAGGTATGAATTCGCTACATATCAGTGACACGTGTGCCAGAACCATGGACTAGATTGGCTGATGTTCTGGAGTGGTTGCAGTCACTGCTCGCCATACCTCTGCCACTGAGCCGTTTGCATTCCCTCTAAAATCTATGGCATCCTACGCGAAACTCATCAAACAAGATGTGTGCGTTCATAACCCCCGCGACACGTCCTCGTGGCCACCCCAGATCTCGGAACTTGTTCGGTCTATCCGGAACGATTTGAAGATACCTAGTTGGTTGAAATCGGTGAGGTCTACCACCAGACCTCTTCGTTCGCAGTCGTTTATATCTTCCCAGGGTCCAGTCCCGTATACTAATGGGCGCGCAATTAAGCTGCTCGATCAATTCCGGACGTCAGACGACGCGTCGAATGTGGATCTCTGGGACGATACAGACAGGACTGTCGACGAAGACATGAAAGAGCGACTGCACGCTGTGTTCAATACCGCACTTGTCGACTGCGCCAGAATCCAGGCAGTCAACCTGACAAATACGCCACATCCGAAGGAGTCGTTCCTCGTGGTCCTCGTGAGGAACGCCATTTTCAATGCCCATCCTCATTTGTCCGTGCTGTATGTATCCACTTGGTTGCTGCAACTCACGCAACTGACGACGCTTGTTCATTCAGAGAGGAAATCCCGGTTGTTTTTCCACGACATTCCAGCGGGGAGGCCATCCCGATTCTGAAGTTCATGACGAAGTATTTTTATGCACCTCTCGTCGTGTCAGTACCCCAGGAGATGCCTGTAGAGGAGACTGTCTCCGGTCCGGTAGGCGAATCGAGCGACGAGGAAGAGGATTCTAGTTCGGAATCAGAACTGTTCCAGGATCCGGGACCCACCATGTCGGAGTTTCTGGATGCCTGCGAAAGACCCGAGACACCCGTGGAGGTCGAGGAGGAGCCAGAGGAACAATTTCTCCAACCTCAATTCAATGCCTACTTCCTTGCATATCCTCCGTCCGCGTCCGCGACCACACCGTCGATCTGTCACGTTCCCGTGCTCTGTATGGCCGACAAGGAACAACTCCCGGTGCTAATGTCCACTTTACTTTATCAGCGGCGTGTGTGGCGCATCAGTGACCCGTTGATCGGGCTGGAATTCTCCAAGTACGACACCACGATCAGACTGTTTATCGGATGGCTCGAAGACGATTCGTTCCAGGACCGTGTTCTGGTGAGTCAGTTTGTCGTTGCTTTGGCATTTTCATCCGACGGCCGGTGTTCCCTAGCCACGGGTTCATACTGGGGCGATGGGAACCCCGATCGAACTCGATTTATCAACGCCGTCGGGGGCACTAGTTGTGGCTCGGTTCATTTGCACCCTAGAATCACACATGGTTGCTGTGCATGACTCGGTCAGGGACGCTGTGGGTGCAGTTGTCAGCGGCACGCAATCGCGTTCGCGGTCCTGGCGGATTGATACGGACGGCCGAATGGAAGATTATGTTTCGGATTTGGAAAACAGTAGCAAGCGAGAGGTGATTATGGGATGGGTTAAAAGTCAGACGTCTCCGGATGTCGAAGGGTGGGTCTCTGCACACCATCTCTCCCATCTACTCATTGGATTTTAGCGAGATGCCGCCCCGCAAGAAAGCTAGCAGCACCACGTATGTTTCTTGAACATGTTTGTCTTCTACCCTGTCTCACGGTTTACCCTGAAGGCATGGTTCTGCGACATCGGCGCCATCGCCACAACACACGACCTCGCCACAACTAATGTGAGCTTGTTATCTTGCGGCAGTAACCCCTGTAACTCATAGTTCCGCATGTAAAGTTATTCACCCCCTCCTTCAACGGTTACATCCCAGTCGATGCCGTGAGTTCGATAGGATTCTGGAAGACTGTTGTTCGATTGACAAGTCATGTAGAGGGGATCAATCACAACGCGCACTCACAGATGATGCCATTCCTATGTTTTGTTCACGTCTATCGTGTTCCGAGTGAGTACGTGCAACGACTTTTGCAAACCGTCTTCTTCAAATTGTTGAGCAGATTTGCTGCGACGACTGATAAAACCGATCGCCGAGTGTTCCGCTGGATGTTTGATAGGCGTGTGGTTCCACGGGCCATCGCATCCGATTCGTCGTTTTGCAAGCAGTATGATGCCATGACTCGCTTCATATGGCCCAAGGAGTGGCTTTCAAGAGTGCGTGTTTTTGCGTTACAGATGTTATGCTATGACCCACAATGCTATCTCTAGGAGGACCTCCCTCACGTCGATGCTGCCCTTGAGCCGTTTGTGGATGAACTATTTGAGAGTGTCGATGCACTGCTCAAAAAACGGTCTGACCCCGTGAAAGAGAGTGCCGATGAGTTGGGTTCGG
Source organism: Strobilomyces echinocephalus (assembly GCA_038090115.1). Taxonomy (NCBI): domain Eukaryota; kingdom Fungi; phylum Basidiomycota; class Agaricomycetes; order Boletales; family Boletaceae; genus Strobilomyces; species Strobilomyces echinocephalus. Next base: position 7,128 of record JBBPMC010001209.1, read on the forward strand.
TGGAATGTCTCCCCGCTGACGAATTCCCATTCAAATTTCGCACCCTGAAAGAGAGCTTTTCTGCGATCTTTCAAGCATCCCGCCGATCTCGCGAGAAGACGAACCTTCGAGAATCTGTGTACGAGGCGGGTTGGCGACACGATCATGATCGGTTGTTGTACGACTTCTTCATACGCCTTGTTCAACCAAAAAATGAGAATCAGCCAATCGTGGATCTGGAAGACCCGCGTTTTCGCCCGACGTGCGTCTCTCTTCACTGTTTGGACATTTCTTGTGATCTTCTTGTAGATTGGAGACTATTCTCCGTTTCCCAAAAAGTGACAATTTGCAAAGAATGCACAAGAGCAACTTCAGATATCAATCTATAGACAACTCCAGCGAAACAACCCAGAGCTTGATGTTTGGGTGAAAAATCGTGGTGGTTCTGTATCTGATTATAAGCAGGAGTCTCGTCATGCCGCATACGTCATTTCTCAGTATCATAATTGGCAAGAGGAGACTGATAACGAAATGGAGGCGGAAATGATTGCAAGGCTCGGCCAGTTTCCATCCACAGGAAAATGCGATGCACTGGGTCGTTTAGTTGTCCAACTGCCGATATCGTGTCAAGCCATTGGTCGTTTTCCGCTGGTGGTCCGCGCTGCTGGAAATGATAATGGGTACAGGGGGAGACTCGATGTGAAGTCCGACACCACAACCCAAACCAATCCCGAGGAAGAGAAGGACGAGCCATCGACGAGCAATGCTCTTACCGTTCCAGACAGCTTCCATACCGCCACAACTGACAAAGGGACACGCTATGCCATGTTATCGACTGCCATCGCCACTTCCGTTCCCCCTCCGGGTGCCTGTCAGAAAGGTGCCGAATCGGTGGACACTTTGGCTTCCAAAGTTGAGGAGCTCCAACTTGGGCCATCCCTCGAGCTTCCCGTTCTTGCTGTCGAATACAAGAAAGCATCTCAAAGTCATGTGAAAGGCACAAATCAGCTGAGAATGTATCTTGCCTCGTCTATCAAATTCCTCCAGGCAATCGGGATAACGGACTTCGCTGTGTATGGTGTCCAGACTGATGGTCCTATCGCGGTTTTGCCTGCAGCTGTCCTCCAGGATGACGTGCGTAGTTCGTTCATGAGCCGTTGACCCATCATCATTCATGACCTCTCTTTTTGACAGTTTGTTCACATTTTCGAACGACTAGTCGAGAGGCTGGACATCTCGACGCCTCTGGGAGCTTGGCACTATGCTACGATACTCTGTCGACTCGCAGAAAAGGCCAAGGAACTAGAGACGAAGTTCCAAATGGTTAAAGACAATCTGGTCCGTTCTCTCTGCCGGAAAGGGAACGACACGGAGCAATGGACCCTTGACCATCAAAGGGAAGGATTGAAAGCGCAGAAAAGGGCCAAATCACCGGTAAAGGAGAAGAAAGAGGAGAAGAACAAGTCGAAGAAGGAAAAGAAGTAGTTGATGGAAGAGTGAGCTTAGGTGAGGTTCGTGTAAACGACCAGACCGCCGCGCATAGCCGCTACACCAAAAGGCAGAATACTGAATGGTTGTCATTCAGTATCGCGGACGGTATATGTACTAGTTACGGGACCTAGGTAAGCCAGCGTGCTTACAGTTCGTCATACAAATTGTCAGTGATCTACGTTTGGTATCTCCTATGTACGAAACATTTTATGATCGATTGTCGTACGACTTCTTTATACCCCTTCTTCCGATAAAGATGCGACGGAAGTGCATTCGATATCCGCTGAGGAACCAGTCAAATCCGGGCCTCAAAGACCACACCACACCCACTACGCTCGAACGTCCGAGGATCGTGGGACGAAATCCAGCGAAACCACGAACCAAAACATCGACCAAAAATATACTCTCGACTCCCTGGCTTCGTACGAGGTAGGGCTCCGAATCCACGGCGGTCTGCGGCACCTCAAATAACACTTACTCGGTGACCCCCACCTGAGACGCGTCGGCATCGAAAATCGTCGCACGTTGCGCCCTCAGCCCTAGTATGCTCGCTATCCTGGTCGCTGAACACGACGAAAAAGGCTTCCGAGGGATGTGGCGCACGAATCAGTTGGGAGCTGACTCACAGGATGCTGGCAGCTGGCGTGGGCCGTTCCGTCTCGAACTTCCTCAGCAACCTGCTCTCCCGCCGGCCGCCCTCGTGATCGTGACAAACGTGCCGTGGCGTACGGACGCTAGTAGGGGGCCCTGGCCCCATCCCCGTCCGATGGTCTCCTTGTGGACTCGAGCCTGAGCCTCGTGCGTGACGCGTTCGAACCCCCGGGCGTTCGCGGGTCCTTGGTGTCTTGAGTCTCGACAGCTCGTCCACCTTTTTCACGTCGAGAGGGTGGACGGAGTCTCGCGCTACGCGACTCGGACGATCCTGCGTCTGCTCGCACTGGCTCAGCAACGGGGAGAGATCGGATGCGAGGCGTGGACGACGGAGGGTCGGACGGCGGTTCGGTTGAAATCCGACATTGAAGAGGGCGAAATCGACCGCTGACTGGGAAACTGGGCGGCAGAGCGCCTCGAAATACGTTGGGGTTGCATCATGCAGCCAGCTCACCGAGCAGCAGTAGTACATGATGGTATACATGCACCTCGGGTCAGAAGACGAATCGGACAACGCCAGGCTCGATTCCAAAAGTAAAGTAACGTCAAAAAAAAAGTCGATTATGAAAAAACGGTCCACGACGCGTAAAGAAGAAAAAAAGAGAGGAAGTAAGAGAGTCCGATCGCTGCCGGGTCCACGTTCCTCCTCCCCCCCTACTTGAAATCGCCCCACAAGTCCCCGAACACGTCGTCCTTTTTCGACGCCTGCGCCGCGAACTGCCCCCCATGGGCGTTGTTCCCAGCGTGCGTCGTGCTCCCGCCCCAAATGTCCGTCGTGTTGGCTGCTCCAGGCGCGCCCCACACGTTGGTTGACGACGACCCGCCGAGCGCGACGCTGCCGTTCCACCCAGAGGAAGCGCCCCAAGGACTGGTGCCAGCACTGCCCATCACGCCGATCGACTGTTGTGACGGAGCCTGCGTCTGCGCGTGCACCGACGCGAACTGTCCGAACGCGTTCGAGGGCTGGACGGCCGGGGCCGGGGCGGCCGTGGAAAAGAGCGATAGAATGTCTTGCTTGACGTCTTTCGAGGGCGGTTGAGGGGGTGTCTGTTTCTGGACGGACGGGGCGTGGAAGTCGAGGGAGAAGAAGAGGTCGTCTTGGGGGGTCGGTCGCTCCGGTTGGGACTGGGACTGGGGTCGCGCGGACGTCTGCGGCTGAGACGGAGCGGGGACTTGAACGCGCCCCGCGACCGCGGCGGAGAGGAGTTGGCGGGATTGGGAGTGTGAGTGGGCCGTGTTTTGGCGGAAGGTGCTGGGGGACTGGACGGAGGGGGAAGCGGGGCGGGGGATGGAGAGGCTCGCGGTGGGCGCGTGCGTCGGACGGACAGAGGGCGGCGTCGCGGAAGGGGTGGCGTCCAAAAGTTGTGCGCTCGTGGCGGCGGGTGCGTCTCCGTTGGAATCAGACTGCGCCGGGCCCTCGAGAGCGGAGGGATCCTCGGGAGGAGGACCGTCCATCGCCCATCGTCGCGATTCGTATTTCGAGCGGACGAAGGACTCCATTTTGCTGCACGACGGGGTGAGAACGGAGGAGAGGTTTCGAACGGGAGACGCACTGATCGGGAGGGATGTGACCTGCTTTGAGGTGAGCCTCCCAGTAGATGTTCGCACGACGGTTGCCCCATTTCTGGATGGACTGGGAAGAGGTTGAGCGACGGTTGGCCGGCGAACGAGCGAGCGAGCGAAAGTACCTCCATCTGCTCGGGTGTCCACATGTCGAGATCGATGGACTTGACGCGGCTGATGTGGGTGCCCATGCCGCGGTGGATGCCCGAGCATCGTATGCAGAGGAAAACACCACTGGAAAGTGCACGGAAGTGAGTCTGTGAGACGTCGACGCCGTGCAGGAGCGCTCACAGGTTCCACGACGCCCACCGGGGGTCTGCACGGCGTTGAACAAGGAAAAAAAAAACGGAGGTGGAGGGTGCTCACCGTTGCGTTTGCAGTCGGCGCAGAGCTTGTTGTCGGGCTGCCTGACGAGCTCGCGGAGGACCTTTGCGTTGCGCTCGGTGGTGGACTTGTCTGGTTTGTACATTGGAGAAGTTGTGGGAGTTGGCTGTGTAGTTGTTGTACACGTTGTCACCTGCCGCCATGTCCTCGCCAGCAGCCCGTGCTCAAGCCCGTAGAAAAGCCATCCTCGGCCGCGGCGGCGACCGTCTCGCGAAGCTGACCACCTCGGCGCGCGGCGAAGACGCCCCGGCCTACGGTGAGTCCGCCGACAACACCCGGCGGCGACGACGACTGACGGCCTCGTCGCAGACGGCCCCGCACGAGGCAGCGCCGCGTTCATGGGCGAAGAACCGGCCATGCCCCCGCCGCCCCCGCCGAAAGACACGCCTCGACCGTCCCCGCCGCCGCCCCCGTTCGGTGCGCAGCCCGACCCGTCCGTCTGGTCTGAAGAACAGCAGCGCGAATTCATGCAGGCCCTCGTGGGCGGGGCACTCAACCAGGGCGCCTCGTTCCCACCGCAGCTGCCCCGTGCCCCGTCCTACGGGACCCCGCCCCCCGCGGACGACCCGCTCGCCACGATGATGGCGCAGCTGGCCAGGATGAACCCCGATCAGGGCGGGGCTGCGGGCAAGGCCCCCGTGCCGCCTGCACTGACCAAGGCACCGACGCGCCTGCAAAAGTGGATGCCGCTGCTGCACGTGGTGTGCATGTGGACGCTGTTGGCGTTTTTCGTGCTGTGGAGGGAGCCGCAGGCGTTTGTCGAAAAGACGGCGGGGGCGGTCGACGTGGCGTTTTGGAAGCGCTGGCCGAAGCTGATCACGCAGGGGACGTTGGAGGGCGCGTGGGGCGTGCAGGTCGTCGTGAGTGTTTTCGGGTCTCTGGCACGTCGTGATCGCTCAGGTTCGTGCGGCAGCCGTTCTTTTGGGCGTTCATGACGCTGCAAGTGATGTTGCACTCGCTGCGTATATACACCGGACACGTGAGTCGGCCGTCCTCGCGTAGTACGCTCGCTGACCGCGCCGTCGTACAGAACGACGTGCAGCCACCAGCGATCATCTCCCTCGCTCTGCCACACCTTCCACCCCCCCTGCCGTCGTTGATCACGAACGGGCTAGGGTATCTGCGCATGGGCAGCGCGTTCATGAACGACGTCTCTGCCATCGTGTTCGGGATTGGGGTGATCATGCTGGT
>JBBPMC010001210.1:0-12382 GCA_038090115.1 Strobilomyces echinocephalus
TTAATATTCATACTGAGGATACATGGCAAAGGTCATAGGGTTTATATACTAAGTAGCAATCAGAGTCTGAAGTAAAGAATGTAAAGGACCATGTGATCCGGGTGCAGGGTTCATAAGTATCATAGTAATGGAAGGGAAATGATAGGGTCATATGTATCATGTGGAACGCAGAGTTGTAGGTATAGAGAATGGAGGTCATAGTAATAGGGAATAAAAGGAAAGTACAAACAGAGATAATAAAAGGCAGTGTGAGCTAAGTCTGAAGATCGGAGAGCTGACTCCAAGATGAAGTCCTAGGATCTGAAGGTGATGGCATACAAAGGGTTCAGAGATGGTTCAAAGGGAGTGCATAGGGGTCGGAGTTGTCGAATATGACATACACAGCAAGATATGTAATCATGGAAACAGAAAGGAATAAGGCATATGAAGAAATACTGATGATGTGACAAATGAACATTTGTCTACTGAAGAGGTCCTGATGTAGTTCTCGGCACATAGTAACCACCAAGGAATCAGGCATACTCCTGACAGAAGAACTCTTGGTCTTCTTCCATGATTGTACCACTCACTCTGCTATAACTCCAGGATGTCAGAGTTAAAAGGTTAGGTTCAGTAACTCAAGTGGAGCACTACGCCCTTGCTGCTCACAATGTTAGTCCCAGATTTGTGAAGAGGACAACAGAGGGGAAGGCAGGGGACTTGAAGGGATTGAATGCAGAGTGAGGATGTCTAGTCGATAATCAAACTGGGAAGTACAGGAGTTATATCTACAACTATGTATATGGAGTGTGGACATTGCATTAGTGTCATATGCTGTGTCCCAAGTCCATTCCACCATGTTCTGACACACTCCACCACACAGAACACACGAACTCCACCGCAATCTCACGTTAGACACAACACCATGCCTTCAGAGTTTCACTCCATCATCCGTCTCAGTTCCCTTTCCGCTTATGTTCATCCTTGTATTCCTTTTAGTATTAGTTTTGCCTCTTAGATCCCTCTGCACCTGTGCTCGCCTATGCCCCAGAGCTCTGGCTATGTATGTCCCTGACTCCATTTTCTGCCCTCCAGTTATCTTCTTCCTATCTTACTCATAGCTTTACTAATGTGATGTCCGCACTCCATATATAAGATGTAGATATGACCTCTGTACCCTCAGTCTGATTATTGACTAGATATCCTCACTCCGCAACTCAGTGCACTTCGAGTCTCCCCTGTCCTCCCCTCTGTTGTCCTCTCTGCAAATCCGGGACTAACATCGTGAGCAGCAAGGGTGCAGCGCTCCACTTGAGTCACTGAAGCCATACATGATCGGCCAACAAGTTTGGTTGTCCACAGAAAATCTTTGGCTCACTCAAGCTTCTCGCAGGCTATTCAAGCAATAGCTTGGTCCCTACAAAATCACATGGCTGGTTGGACCCAATGCAGTTGAATTGCAGCTCCCACACTCAATGTGCATTCACCCCATGGTCAACGTGCCCTGAATTAAGCCTTATCTGGATCGTCTGGATGGTCAACCTGTCAACTGATCTGATCCAGTCTCGATCACCAAAGACTGTCATAATCAATGGAAAGTCGACTATGTCGTTGGTTCCCATTACAAAAATAAACAGTTAGAGTTTTTGGTCCATTGGAAGGGCTATTATGATTCAGATTGTACCTGGGAACCCTGGAGCCACTTGTCCCATGCCAAGAATGTTTTGGCGGACTTCTATCATGCCAACCTGGCAGCCCTCCGTGCTTCTCTCCATCAGCCTGAAGTTTCTACTCCTGTTCTCACACCGGCCTGACTCTTTGACAGAGTTCTCCTCTGCCCAGACTCCCTTTGATCGCCTGGAAGTCAATCTTTAGGAAGGGTGTAGTGTTACAATTCCAGTCCTTATCAGATCACATCCCAAGGACCTATGGACTTTCTCTCTTTTTCTTCTTATCTAATCTTATCAGTCTTATCTTTTATGTTATCATAGGATCAACAGCTACAGCCTCACCCTTTGATCTCTGCACTATCGTCACTCGTTTCACTCTTCATTTCACCTCATGCATGTTGCAACCCTTGACACAGCCAAAAGCCTGTGCATGCTTCCCATCTTTTCCATTCCATCATGGTTCATCTTCACATTTCATGAACAATTTTTATGCTTCTCTTCCATTCTACCTCTCTTCCATCTCACATGTCCCATTTCCATTTCATCGCCATGTTTCACATTGAATACATGTTTCAGCCACACTCCTACACTCTAGGGCAAAGGGCTTGGACTCTTATAGACAAAACACCTTATGTCATCCTATGTAGTCCTTAAATATATAAACCCAGTGAACGTTGACTGGCAACCCCAGTCTAGTTCACTTAGGAATCTTCCTCTCTAAGGCTCCAGCCTAGATCCATACTACTTCCCTTCACTTCCAAAGGGTATTAGTTGCTAAGTGATAACCTGAGGATTATCTTGGTCTTAGGGTTGTATCAGCCTTTTGGTAGTCATAAACATTATTCCAATGATGATCAGCAGAACATACTGCATCATCATGATTTTTCACATAGAAGAATGCATTGTCAGATTTTTCAAAAAAGAATTTGTATAGATACTGAAGACTTTTGTGGTAATGACACTGTCAAAATGGAAGTAGCGTTGGCAGCAAGTAGCAAAGCAGGACACTGAGGCACAACTCAAGCATCCTCAGCATCATGCCGGCACCCAAGGACCTGCCCAAATTCATTAACAGATGTGTTGAGACAGATTTGATGAGGAAATCTGTAGATACAGTGGTTATTACAATTGCACTGACTGCTAGGACAGGTGAGGTGATTAGAATTGTGAATTATGTATCATTCAACTTTTTTGTGAAGCACAGGATTGTCATGTGGCAACTCAGCAGAGATGACACCATCAAGTTGAGCAAGGAAAGACTTTGGATGAATTTGAGACAATGATGAGCAAAAGCAAAAAAGAAGAGATCCAGAGCTAACCTTTAAAAGCATGTGGGCATGGGGGAACCCTCACTTCTAAAACTCAATGACATTAATGAGATATTTAACCTCTCTGAAATGTGTCCAGAGTATGTGGAGTACTTTTTCAAGTTGAGATTTGAAAACATGGGCAACAATGACAGGAATATTATTTACAGTCTGACCAGAAAGGATATGTTCATAAACTTCTGGTCAATCAGGATTGAAAGTCATAGTGTAGAAAAAGGTACATATAAAGTATGTCTAGTAGTGAAAAGATTTAGCCAAGTCCGAGAAATGGACTACAATGAGACATTTTCATCTGTCATTCAACTGGAGATGATATGAACCATATTTGCACTCGCTGTCATTGAAAATTGAAAGATCCCACAAATAGATATCAAAGGAGCATATCTTAATGGACAGCTCAAAGAGAAAATCTACATGGACCAGAATAATGGAACATCTTGCCTATGTTGACTAATTAAAACTATTTTAGAACTAAAGCAGTATGGATGAGAATAGAACAAAGAGCTTAACAGAAAGCTTGAAACAATAAATTTTCATCATCTATGTTCAGATCTCTGCATCCGTGTGAGATGACAAGGAGATGGACTTGAAATCCTGACAATATGGATTGACAACATGCTACTATTCATAAAGGATATGCTACAAATGGTCAAATTGAAGTAAGATCTCAAAGAGCTCTTCAATATAACTGATCTTGGTGAGCCAAGCAAGCTTGTTGGCCTTGAAATTACACACAATTGAGCAGGTGGAATGCTGGCAATCAAACAAACTCAATACATCAAAGCCATCCTCAAGAGATACAACATCCATGATATTAATCTTGTTTTCATACCACTCAACCCAAATCCAAAACTCAAGCCTAGAGCCACAAATGCTGAACTGCTTGTGGAATTGAGCAACTACACATCACTAACAGGATCATTGTATACCACAATAGGCACACAACCTGATATAGTATATGCTGTCAACAAGTTGTGCTCATTCAATAAAAACCCAGATCTTGCCCACTAAGCATGTGCTACCATATCTAAAAGGGGTAAAAGATCTCAGTATTATATATCACAAATAGAGTAAACATAATGAGTTCTATGGGTATGCCAATGTGAGCTTTGCCATGAACAGTGAGTTGATCTCAATGAGCAGCAATGTATCCATTTTTAATGGTGGCACTATCATGTGGACCTCCAAGAGAGAATCAACTCCTATACTTAGCACAGCTAAAGTTGAATTTATGTTAATAGCACGTACTAAAAAAGAGATTATCTGGCTATGAAATCTCTATACTGAGATTGGCTATACATTCAAAAATACCATAGTATTCTATGGTGATATTCCATCTACCATCACTATTGTAATGAATGCACAGTTCCATAAACCTATGAAATATGTCAATTTTCACAATCTATATATATACAAGCAGATCAAAATCGGCTGGATCATGCTCATCTATTGTCCTACCAGTGACATGACAGCAGATATCCCAATTAAGGCTCTATCATGCATGAAGCACTTATAGCATTCTGTGTTGGACAGCTGAACAAGGCCAGCTGGAGTCCGATGTAAGAGACTGAAGAACAGTTACATCGGATTCTAAGGTTATATACTATGGGAATACAACAACCATACATAACAACAAGTTCAGCCACTTTGTGGCTGAAGCAAACACCAGGCACAAGAGTGCCTAAATGCTAACACACAGGCATGCCATGGTGCGCAATCACCAGGCACACAACATGCCAAATGACTTAAACTTCATGCAGCTTGAGGGGGAGTGTTAAGCGTGATGCTAGGCATACAATAAACAAGCTTGCACATGATTCAAATAACATAAGGCTCTTCTTGAGTGGAATAAAACTCCTCAAGAAGGAGATCAGTCATCACAATAAATTAATTACTCTAGCTATAGAATAGTATAATATAAAAGTCTGACCACTATAGGGGACAGAGGTAAGAGAGTATCCTGTATGCTCTGTTCCCACCTCACTCTCATCTGGTCTTTATTGGACATGCCTCACTTTGTGAACTCCCACATTCACTTGCTATTACATCGCTCAAATTGCAACAGAGCTACAGTACAGAGTGTCTGATACATATGTATATATATCTCAGGTAGGTGGGAATTACTAGGCATATAAGGAGAGTGCCTAAAGAAGAATAGGTTTTTGAGTGGTCCGAGAACTGTAGGTAGGACTGACATTTTGTTTAGACTGTAGGTTGTCAATTTATGGGCCAACAATGTCAGTCCACTTGCAATAGAGTTGAAAGTAGTCTGAGCCATCAGTCTTCTGGCCCAAAAACATCATCAGCTATATCTCATCTCTTTGCCAAGCTGGTTTGTTTTTTCGACCCAGTCAGTGGAAGCATATAGTATACCACCCTTCTATCAGCAGGATGCCACTACTACCAATCTGCTACTGCAGCATTTATCCAACATTCCCAGGATTAGAACTTGTGCTGGTAGCATACTATATAGCTGCATTTGACTTTTTACCATCCTAGACTGTTTCTCAGACCTAGTTGAAGCAGGCACCAAATATACATCCCTTTCACCAATAGAATACTAATACCACTGATCTGCAGCAATTTCTCATCTTTTCACTGTCTTGGACTATCTTAGATTCAGCCAGGGCATGTATTCAATGTATTCCCCTATTTCCAATAGGATGTCAATATTGTGGATCTGCTGCAATGCCATTCATCATCATCTAGTATTCCAAAGGTTAGCATCCATGCTGGTAGTATGCAGATGCATCTCATCTTTTCACTGTTCCAATATGTCTCTCAAAGTATAGTTACATCCCCCATCGTCTTGGTTTGTCTCAAAGGGCCAGTGTATGCCATCTTTCATTTCTGAGACCCAGCAGATAACCCTGTCATAATCTTGTCCTTCCTTATCCTGGTTTGTTTTAGAGGGCTAGCATATGTTATCTTTTGTCTTTAAAATCCAGCAGATGATTCTATTGCAACCTCATCCTTTCTCATCCTCATTCATTTTGGAGAACCAGTATATACCATTGTTTTTCTCTAAGATCTACCTGGTGGCAAAGGTCCAGTCAATACCATCATCTTTGTTCGGTAAGATCCAGTCATTAACAATGATTGTCTAGGGTGGTATATCAAGCCCCACCCTTCACATCCACTAGAATGCAGTCTTCAATCTTTACCATTTTTATTAGGTTTTTGTATAGGAAGCAGCAGATATATAAGGCAAAGATGCTTTCAAAAGATATAACTTGTAACCCAGCAGCAAATCAACACAAAAATTGATCAAAGGATGGAGAATTGATTGAAGAGAAAGATGAGGTGAGGATCTGAGTTGATTTTGTGCAATAAGGGCTAAAGGATAGGGCTCATAACTGTCATATCCCAGCAACTCTGACCCCTATGTGCTCCCTCTGGTCCATCTCCGAACTATTTGTGTGCTATTCCCTTCAGATCTTAGGACTTCATCTCAGAGTCAGCTCTCTGACATTCGAACCTCATCCACACCACCTCTTATTATCTTTGTTTATACTTTTCTTTTGCTCCCTATTGTGATGATCTCCATTCTCTGTACCTACAATCCTATCATTCCTCCCGCCACTTCACATGCCTCATTCCTTCCATTGCTATGATACTATGAACCCTGCACCTGGATCATACGGTCCTTTATATTCTTTACTTCGAACTCTGATTCCTACTTACTATATAAATTATACAACCTCCACCATATAATCTCAGTATGAATATCAATTTAGTTTTCTTCTCGCTCATCTTATCACCCTCACACTACTCATCTCCAAACTCCTATGTTCCCGTTCCTATCCTCTTATTTCAAACCTTTGATCCTCCAAGAACTAGACTTGAGCAAGTATGACACATAAGTCCTGCACTGAAGTCCTATCCCTAAGTACCCTCTGTCATTGTTACTCCTCAGACCTTCAGTTCACCTTTGTACTCACCCCCTACCCCTAAGACCTCTGACTGGACTTGTATCCAAAGGACCTGGACTTGACAATAATCTGTTGAGAGTGCACTTCACCATCTATTGGATTAACTCAGGATGACTCTGGAGTTCACTGTGAGCAGTGAAAAAGGAGAACACAGTGGACTTTCAGGATAAGTACACTTCAGCAGTAATAAAGGTAAACACAACAGCCACAATATGGCTGAGAGTGAAGTCAAGTGTCTATAAGGATAATACTAAGCTAGGACAATCTAGAGAAGTAGGTATAGGATAAGTTGACCATAGAGAATGCAAAAGTAATATCTAGGAGTTATATAGAGTGTAGTAAAGCATAGAAAAGAGATAAGGAATCACAACCCTAATAATTTTGGTAAGTTAGTTTGCAACATGAGCTATAATTGATAAATAATTCATAGAAAGCAGATTTTGGAATGCTATCAAAGGAAACTAGTGATATAATAATTCAACATACCTAAGTTAGTAATAAAAGAGAACATAGTGTTGGATGACACACATAAGAAAACAATAGGAAATATCATGAAGAAATCCATACAGCCTTTTCAAGATGTTGCAAAGGTTTACCAGCCACAACTCTGCATTCAAGGGCATAGATGATAGACTATTATAGATTAAATGTATTATGTAAACCTATATCTCTATACATTATGATAGAGGGCGTGGTGCCAATTGTGTCCCCCTTATAATGATTGTAGTGTTTTGTATCATGCTGCTTTATTTTTGGCAAGCTGTGAAGTCTGTCTGAGCATTCTGATTGAATGTGACTATTATGCTGTCTTCAAAGAGTGCTTTGCTCACTGTTTGCACTGCATTTCATGGGAGCACTGTGCCTTTGGAAGGGAGTGTCATGTGGTATATTCCCTTTCATTCAATGTGTGTACCACTGTTGAATTTGTGCAGCAGAAACAAGCCAGGTTACCAATGGATTTTCCTATCTTTTGATTGGACTGTCACATCCTAACAACTCTGACCCCTATTTGCTCCCTCTGAACCATCTCCAAAGTATTCACACATTGTTCCCTTCAGACCTCAGCACTTCATCTCAGAGTCTTTCTTCAGCTTTTAGACTTCATCTGCACTGCCTCCTAGTATCTCCATTTGTACTTTCATTTTACTCCCTATTACTATGCCTCCATTCTTCATACATACGACCCTGTTTCCACATGATATGTATGACCCAATTATTCCTCCTGCCACTTCACATGCCTTATCTCATCCATTGCTACGATACTTACAAGCCCTGCACCTGGACCACATGGTCCTTTACATTCTTTACTTCAGACTCTAATTCCTATTTACTATATAAACCATATGACCTTTGCCATATAACCTCAGTACAAATATCAACTTAGTTACCTCCTCACTCATTTTGTCACCCTGGTGTATACTACAGCAACAGCCCTTGCTGCTGATTCATAACACTTGAAGTCATTGTCCTCATTAAAATTGATAGACAGTAGGCCATGTAAGTTATTGTTTTCATTCTAATTTTCATTGTTTTTGTGACACTCATCCTGTCTGTCTTGGTCCTCATTGTCTCTTCACTTGCACTTATCTTCTATTTGGAAGGCATCAGTGAGGGGTTTGCTTGCATTTTGCTATACTAAGTTCTATATGCAGTATAACACACTATAGGGCCAAGATGCATTCCAAAGGTATAATTTGAGATCCCAGCAATGGATCAATATGAAAATCCAGTCTATAATGCTATTCAAGGATAGAGAATTAATTGGAAAGGAAGATAAGATGTGCAAGAGAGTTGCTAATGGAGAAATAATCAACAGTTAAGTGAGTGCATTTCCAATGATCGACTTATTCTATACCTACTTTCCTTGATCTTCCTAGCTTAGTGTTACCCTTACAGACATTTGACTTTGCTCTTAGCCACATTGTGGCTATTATATATGTTTATCTTTGTTGTTGCTGAAGTGCATTTATTCTGGGAGTCCACTATTTTCTCCTCTTAGATTGCTCACAGTGGAGTCCAGAGTGTTACAAGTATGCCTATGGCAGACTACAAAAAGGCTAAGGTCAAAGAGACCAAAGGGGTCCACCATTCTTTTTCCTTTCATGACGACTCCATGAACCACTGAAGGGATACTCATGCCCATATCCCTGCTATATAGCTACACATTTCTGACAGATACCATGGTTACCATCACTCCTGATCTGATCCATCTTCATCTCCATCTCCTTTTGATTCTTTGTTCCTTTTCACTTTAATAATGGACATCCACTCACATACTTAGTAGAACCCTCTACCCTAATGGTTTCCATCCCTTATTCTCCTTTCACTATATAAGTAGAATGTCCTCCACTGTATTTCCTCAGCTAGTTCTCACTTAGTAATCTAGTCCCTCTTCCACACTTGACACCTCTTGTGTGAGACCCTTGTCTAGCCGTTCCTACAAGGACTTCCTGTCCAAGTCTAGCTGCCGCTACTTGAGCTTTCTCTCTGAAATTTCACTTCACTTTTGATGAAGTGCTCTGACTAGGTTATTATGCTATCAAGCATAACACAGAGTTGTTGTAAGTTAATCCAGTGGATGGCAAAGCACTCCCATTAAGCTTTCCACTCTTAACATTTTTCCTGAAGTATGTTACCAGATCAAAATAAAAACATTTATTAGAGTGATTGAAATAGCAGATAATCTGATTGTAATAGTTCTAATTACAAGCAGAATTCTTGAATATGGGTATGCTTGGTGGTGTTGGCAAAAGGACCATTGTATGAGTGGACCAAAATGTCTAATGTTTGAGACTACATTTTGAAGTGACTCCAGTATGAATATCTTTCAATTAACAATCTCCTTTGGTAAAACAAAGAGTTATTGGATTATCTAAGATTTGAAACTTAAACAAGCCTGAAACACATTGAAATCTATTATAATCCAAATATATAAACTTACACATATTGATAGAGTGAACATGATTCTTTAGATATTTGTTAGATGCAAAGGCTACACAATTAATTATTTAAATATCAAAATAAGTTGAAATTCACAAATTAGACCAGATTTATCTAAGTTAGGTTATACCATATCAGGTAGATGTGGATATCTCCCTTCACATTCCATTAGCTCACTAACAATATGATAGATGTTATGTAGTAATAAGAAATAGTCTCCTCTATTAATGGATTTTCCTATGGTAAAAACTCAAAACAATATTTCAAAGTGAACTTGAATGAAGCATTAGTAGTTGCTTTCAAATGGCAATAAAGGTGGTGATGGTTGGCTAGCTTGACTCCCTATAGAGTTCTCTAGAAATATTTAGCTGTTTATATTGTTCTAGTCTAAGCAAGCCTAATTAGTATGGTAGCTCAACTTCATGATAATAATATAGCACTTACAGGTATATATTGAGGATGACCAAAGAGACTGGTATCATTTTGACCTTGCCAATTGGACTGGTGCTGCTATGTAAAGAACTAATAAAACGAATGTGAAATGCTATCACTTACAAGAATATAGCCTTGATATGATGACTGTAGATTGTAGAGTTAAATCTAGCTTTTCAACATTAATAATCAAAATTTCTTGTAGGGTTATTCAAACTATACTTCAGAAAGTAAATCTAACTTTGCCTTAATTGATTGCCAGTGGAAGTGGTAAATTGATGATGGATCTATATTTGAGAATACCACAATCAAAGATATATAATAATAGTTGCCAAATCTGAAATATATAGTTACTTACAGTTTGAGATAGTGCATTGCCTAATAAAACAGCTTGGTTTTCTATAGAATGCTCCAAAAAGATTTGACTAGTATATCAAATAGAGCTAGTAACATTCTGCATAGAATGATATTAAATAGATTAAAGATCAAAATGAAAGATTATATTAAGAAATTATCTGTTATGCATAGACATGGGGGGTTGATAATGAGATTGTGAATATTATAGCAAATTTAGTTTTTTTTAATAGAAGAAATAACTTACAGAATTGAATACAAGGATATTTTTGCTTCATCAAAAGAAGGCCACATCTCCATACCCTTGATCACTCTATGTAGAAAGAGGAATAGTTAGTCTTGGAGATCGCATGGAAATGTACATACCTGCTGAAAGAAAGAAGGTGACATATCTATGACCATGATCTTCCAATGAAAAAATAGAAATAATTAGTTTTGGAATTTTGGTGATGTACATTCCTGATGATAGATTATCTTACATTGAAGTGCATCACAGCTCTCATAAGAGCTAATCAATTATCATGACACCATACCATAATTGTTTAAGTCATTTTCATGATGACTTGTGATTAAATATACTATGTACCTACAGTTTTCCTCATCCTGATGTTGTAAATGTAACCACATTACAAGTAGGGCATGATAGAATTGAGTACATAGATGAGGTGAAGACAAGAGATGGAAATCTAGAATGGATGTTGTAAGATAGAGCCAACCATGAAATAGCCAAATCTTTCAGCAGCTGGACAATGTGGATATAAGACACATTTTCCCAAGAATTTGTATAACTATAATCTACTAAATATAACCCACTTACAGCTTGGTTTATTACTGAAACCTATTCCACTAGAATATTGTGGGATTCATTACAATATATTTTACCAAATACTTTTGAAGCTCTTAAAGAGTTGAGCTTGATTAAGTATGCAACAAGTATTAATCTCATTTACTTTGACATGTTTCAAGCAGAGAATTATAATAAGAAAACATTAAACACCACAAGTAAAATCATTTAATCTTAACTGATGATTTACTATTTCTATATGGTATAAATGTAGTATCCTGAAAAGGCCAAATTATTATAAATCAGTGTGAATTCTCACTAATCTTGTTACAATTCACATCACAACTTACAAATTTATATTTCTTTTTGTTTATATTTAATCTTATTAATTTTATCTCTTTATCATATCATAGAACCAATGGTCATAGCCTTGCCCTCTGATCTCTACATTATTGTCACTTGTTTTACCCTTTGTCTCACATTACACTTGACATACTTCTTAATATAGCTAAAGGTCTGTGCATGCTTCTCATCTTCCATGTTTCATTACTGTGTTTTATACATGTTTCATATATATGTTTCATCTTATAGATGAAACACATTATATAATTCTATGTAGTCCTTGAATATATAAACTCTGTGAATGTCAACTGGCAAACCCAGTCTAGTTCACTTGGGAATACCTCCTTCTTAAGGCCCTAGCTGTTACGCTTCGCTCCTCATCCTGTCCTTATCGAATGACATCTCAAGGACTTACGGACTTATCTTTTTTTTTCCTTTTATCTAATCTTATCACATCTTATCTTTTATCTTATCACACTTATCACATCTTATCTTTTATCTTATCACAGGATCAATGGCCACAGCCTCGCCCTCTGATCTCTGCACCATCGTCACTCATTTCACCCTTCGTTTCACCTCGCGCATGTCGCACCCTTGACACAGCCAAAGGCCTGTGCATGC
>JBBPMC010001211.1:0-12373 GCA_038090115.1 Strobilomyces echinocephalus
CCAAACAGTCCGTTCGACAGCGTAAGTACACTACACACGTGTCTGTACAATATTAATCATATATTCCTTTGTCATTTTCCGTCATTTGTTCGTCCATCGTTAGGGTAGTTTAGGCGTGTAGTAAGTACTACTACTAGCCGAGGACTGGCACTGGCCCCGGAGTACTGATCTGCGGACCGCATTAGCAGATGAACCAGAACCATGTCGGGTGTGTCAGCGACGAGGGTTCGTCAGTTCTCCAAGATGTACATGATCTCGAGATGTTGACGCTTTGGTATATCAACACATCGCCGTTCCAACACCCACTGAATGGCTTCCAGGGTCGCAGAAAACTCCTGATCAATCACATCGGTCGATTATCCGTCACGTCTGATGCTGAGACCATCATCAACAGGGTCAAGGGGGCCTGGGTCGTGCACTCAGCTACAAAGCCGCTCATGATGGCATCCCAAGCTCAAGGTCTGTCTAACCCGTGCCTCACTGACTGGTAATGCGACCAACACTGTAACCCTGATCATATTCGCGGGCGAACTACTCAAGAAAGGAGAGCATCTCCTCGTCGTGGTTCTACATCACCAAAGGATCCGAGCTCGCCTAGCGCGTCCCGGTCCGAATGACATGTTGTCGATCAACTGACACCCTATCCATGTCCAGCCTCCCGTCTCTATTTGCTACAGTATTGCTCGCGCAGGCACTCAAGCCCGCCATCGAACTTCGACAAGGTCACCGAGGCCAAAGTCACCGTCTTCACCTGCGCGCCCTTCATCGTCCAAACCGAATCCAACAACACCCGTCCTCATCAAGAATGTCGACGAAATATATAAGAGGAAAAGCACATAGAAAATGCCCATAATTTCCTTTTCGTCCCGAGTCGCACCAACCAGCACGCTGGCCCCCCGCAGACGCGAATACATCTTCAAACAGATCCCAGATCAGGCGCGAAAGTCATGTTCCTCCAAGTTCGACCTCGGACGGCCGCGCCACGATACCTGAAGAAGCAGGTGGGGATTACATCATGGCGCTCCCCGGGGACGACGCGCGCGCTGCAATGAATGATCGTACTCTGGGCGCGTCAACCAACTACTTAGGCGATGTCGAGTACGATAGACGATGGCGTCAGCGATCAAGCAGTGCTCAAGGACCTGAGGCTCGTGCCCCGCGAGAAGAGTTCCCCTCCTGACAGGAAACTGCTGGCAATATCTCATCTGTGGATACCTTGACTAGCTCTTAGTATGTCTTCTGCGTGCAGCACTGACACATACTGATCAGCTCGACAGAATCCGGTGGCTGAGCAGAGACTTGTTAGTTGTTCGCCCCATCTGTTAGATTTCAGACATCGTCGTGGACTAAACCAGATAATTTATCAATCGACAAAAGCACTAGTAAATATAATAAACTGATGCTGTAGGTAATAAAATCGTACTCTAGCGAGAGGGCCTGCAAACGTCGTGACAAGAGGAATCACGCTTCCTCCCGCTCCAGCGCGTCAGCAACTGACTCCAGCACCACCTTTGGCTTCAGGAGCGTCGTAGTCTTGAAATCGACTGTGTTTCCCTGCACCGCTTTCTCAGACCTCTGCAGACCAAGCGCGGTGGTACACAAGATGGCCTTCCCTTGCGCATCTTCTCCGTGTGCCTCAAAGTCCTCCATGACAGCCCCGTCGAACTTCTCACCCGAGGTCGCATTGGTGGGCCACAGGTCCGCCGACGTCACCTCCTCGCCCATCGCCTTGTTCAACCGCGAAGCCATCTTGACGATGTTGGAGATGCGTTCACCGAACTTTTGCGTGAACATTCGGTAGGCTTCCTCGTAGGTCTTCGTGCACCCTGCGGCGACGAGGATGATGACGAGCGTATCAGAGATATGAGCAACCATGGTCGCATGGAGGTCGGTCTCTTGCAGGGCGACCTTCTGGGCATGCGCACGTGTCAAGGCACGCCACCGGCCACCCACTGCCTGTGTTTCTGTGGAGCCGTCAGCGTAGGCGATGCTCGAAGAGATGAAAATCACCTGTTTCACGGATGTCGTTGTAGATCTCTGCGAGCGGCTGCTCGGCCTGGAGGCCGTCAAAGTCCCACGTCATGATGATCCAGCGGGCAAACTCGACGGTGGCGCCCTGCAACGCGATTTGCACGAGGAGCGGGTCCTCGCTATGCAGAACGGTGCTGAGGAGATGCGTGAGGCTTGCGCCCATGAGCTCGCCTATCCTGGTACTAGCCTCCTTGATCTCGTCCACATGGGCTGGTTGGCGTACAAAGTCGAAGGAGTCCGAGATGAAGGCGGCGGACTGCAGGATCTCGACGTTGAGAGCGTCGACGAGAGCGATGACTTCGGCGCCAGAAAGGGTGTCGGCTTTGGTGAGGTAGACCTGAGCCGCTTTCAATTCTCTTGTACGCGCCTCGAGGAGAGTTGTGAGCTCGTCGTGCTTTGTCCGCGAGTGTTGGAGCTCGTTGCGGAGGTTCTTGAGGTCGACCTCCCTGCCCTCGAGCTGGCGTCTAGCAGCGTCAACGTCTGCAGTCAGTCGCTGGTTCTGCGAGAGCGCTTTGCCCTTTTCTGCCTCCTCTCGACGGAGGGTCTGCTCCGTCGCCGCCTTGTCCTCCTGCGCCCGCTTCAGCGCACGCGACACCGTCTTGGACTCGTCGACGGCCTTCTGGTGCGACGTCCTCAGCTGCGCAACTTCCTCTTTTAGCTTCCGGTTTTCTTCGGCGGCCCCTTTCAACGCCTCCTCCAGTTTCCTCAGTCGCTCCGCCTGTGCCCTCTCCCTTTCCTCCTCGTCCTTGGACTTTGTCCCTGTGAGCAAGGCCTTGAGGCTTTGAGCGAAGCTGGGCCGTAGGAAGGGCATCACGCGCCAAATGACCCAGGGTAGACCTGCGAATGCGAGGGGAACGACCCAGTATCTGGATGGTGTAAAAGCAAACGTCGACAAGTTCATGGCGATTCCTGGTTACGTTCAGGCTCGCGACCAAGGTGGTCCTAGCGATCGTCGGCCATTTGAAGCGCTTGGGTTGTTTGGTGCGACCATGAGGCGGGCGTGTGTGTGATACGCCTCGTGGTGTGACTCGGGAATGCTGCCGCCTTGCCCCGCTCTTCCCCCTGCGAAGAGGAACGCCCTGTCAAACACGTTGCGTTGGCATTTTTTCGGCAAGGCCTCGCGTCTTTCACTTCGTCCGTTGGTTGCTACCCCGTCCTGGTGCGTACCTGGCGTAAACTATCCTCATCACCGCGCTGACCACTCGCACCAGATGACCCAAGTCCACACTTGGCTCCGACGGATAATGAATGCACGCCACGCCCATGCGCTGCGTCCAGATAAAAGGCCGTCTGGACGTGGTCCACTCTCGAGGCTCGTCTCTCTTCACGACTGGGACGCCCACGAACCATATTACGTCACAATCTTTGCCGTACCCTCGCTGATTATTCAATCGGACGATGCTCTCCCGGAAACCTTACCAGGGTCGTTTACGTGGACTCGTCGTCGCCTTCGACGTTGGTACGACGTACAGCGGCGTGTCGTACGCCATTCTGGACCCCGGCGAAGTTCCAAAGATACAAGGCGTCACGAGGTTCGTGTTTCGCGTGCCGAGAACACGTTCGTGCGTGGGCACTGATCACGGCGACCCCCGCAAGGTATCCGGCGCAGGAGCACGTAGGTGGCGACTGCAAGATACCGTCTATCGTCTATTACGATCAACACGGCACTCCTCGTGCTTTTGGTGCGGAGGCGCTGCAGGATCACATCATCGAGCAAGCCGAGGACGAACAATGGGTCAAGCTCGAATGGTGCGTGTTCGGCTACCCCGGCCTAGGCCGCCCTGGACTGACCCGTCGACCCAGGTGGAAGCTGCATCTCCGCGGAAAGCATCTCGCCGCGTCTCACATCACCGACGATGACGTCCCTCCCATCCCGTCCGGCAAGTCCGCCGTGGACGTCCTGGCCGACTTCATGCGGTACCTGTTTCACTGCACTAAAAAGTACGTCGAGGACTCGCACGGCGCCAACCTCTGGCGCTCGGTCGACAACCGCATCGAGTACGTGCTCACGCATCCCAACGGATGGGAGGGCCCGCAGCAGAAGCAGATTCGGCGCGCCGCCGCGCTCGCAGGTCTCGTGTCTTCGCCCGAGAGCCAGGATCGGGTGCACCTACTGACCGAGGGCGAAGCGAGTCTGCACTACTGCGTGTCGAACGTGCTGGCGTCGGAGGCGCTGTCGCGGGTACCGATCCTGTCTCCCGAGCAACTCGGACACGAGGAGGAGCAACCTCGGGAGAGGGGCGTCGTCGTCATCGATGCTGGGGGTGGGACGATCGATTTGAGTGCGTACGCGATGAGGTTGTCTCCGGCGTCGTTCGAGGAGATCGCCCCTGCCGAATGTGAGTACGAGGTCGTTCGCGTTGTGACGTCTCATTCAGTCATCGCCAGGTCGATTACAAGGGTCTGTCATGGTCACGCGGCGGGGTGCCGCCCTGCTCAAAAGTAGGTTTCGAGCACGCATGATGACGCACCGAGGTTGATGGTACACACAGAGAGGCTCGAGGGCTCGAGGTACTCTAATCCGGAGATATTGAAGCAGATGACGGAGATTTTCGACAAGACGACCAAGCTTCGGCTCCGCAACGCTGAGGATCCGCAGTACATCAAGTTTGGCACCGTCCGCGACAAAGATCCGCAGTATGACATTCGTTCAGGCCAGCTTCGCCTCTCGGGGCAAGTTTATTTTCTGTCGTGAAGCCGGATACTGACGTCTGTCTAGACGGGTCGTCGCTGATCTTTTCGAACCATCTATACGAGAGATCATTGATGCTTTCAGGAAGCAACACCAGGCGGCTTCGGTACCCATCACGGTAAGCTAAACGTGCGCTTCGTCTCGTTCGCATTCTGACATATTTCAAGTCTGTCTTCCTAGTGGGCGGTTTCGCCGCGAGCGAGTGGTTGTTCTCGAGTCTTCGAAAATACTTTGAAGCGCTCAACATCAACCTCTGCCGACCTGATAGTCACGTGTACGTTTTTTGAGGTGCCTGCGTCAACGGTGGCCTGACCCCGAGATCAGGAACAAGGCGGTAGCGGATGGTGCAATATCATACCATCTCGACCACCTTGTCTCTTCCAGGGTCGCGAAGTTGACATATGGCACAGAGTGCAGCATACCATACAATGCGGCCGACAACGATCACCGTACGAGGCAGAAGAACATCTACCGCGGACCGACTGGGCAGCTGGCCCTTCCGAACGCCTTTGCGTCGATCCTGAAGAGGGTGAGCAAACGGCGTTCAACGTGGTCCCTTTCGCGCTGACGCAGGACTGCAAGGGTACGCGCGTCGCCGAGCAACAAGAATTCCAAGAGAGCTTCGCCATTCGCCGCGCGTCCCAAGTGGCATGTAACTCGTTGGACATCGCCATAACGTCGTACAGAGGATCGCAGGATCAACCGGTATGGACGGACAGCGAGCGAGGTACGTTCCCCGTGCAGGACTCGTGACGTCGTCTGAGCGGGGTTGGGGGGACATAGAACACTTTTCGACGCTGTGCACCGTGCGCGCAGACACGACCAAGATGGCCAAGTCGCTCTCCCCGCGACGATCCGGGGACGGATCGGTGTATTACGCGTTGGAGATCAAGGTCGTCTTGTTGTTTGGACTGACGGAGCTCACGGCGCAAGTGAGCTGGATGGAGAACGTGAGTGGCCTTTCGTGCGACTCGTCGTGACGATCTCGACTCACGAGCGTGGTTTCACGCAGGGGGTCGAAGTCCGGTGAGTTTGCATCTAGAAAGGTGCTTCGTGTGGCTGACTGGGATGCGCCAAGGACCCCGGCCGTGTTGGTGTACGACGATGCCACATGAGCATGGCGTTGTATCGATATGTTGAGGAGAACGAAGTATGATGTACTTTATTAAATAAGAGACGTGCCATTCATAGTATAACAGCGGCTAAGTGTCCCTAGTAGCGCTTTTCTGATGGCTCGGGCGTACTACTTCAGCTTACATAAACTTTGTGCACGTTCTTCTCAACCTTCAAATCCATCCCTTGTTCGAAAACCTCTCGGACGATGGCTCGATCTGGAAATCGAATGGGTACATCTTCTGAGCTCCTGTGTTCAGGGAAATTGCTCTGACGACCCTCGGGGTTGACCTAGGACCACAGCAAGTTGACGGCAGGCTCCACACCGACTTGCTTTTTCATTTGTCCTCAGTGAGTGCCTGACATGCGTCAACGCACAGGAAGATACTGGTTAGGAATTACGACCATGGCAAGGCGATCCTATATCGAGGGTAGGCGTGCATCTTCACGAGGCACTTGCTGCCCCCTATGTGGCGATAGCCATCATGATGGTTCCAGATGCACCATATCAAGCATTGGCGCGGCCAACGTGGAAAACACAAGGCTCTGCCAGCTTTCCGAGCACACGAGATGGAAATGAAAATAGTTCAAGTCGCTTGAGAGGTAAAGCCAGTCGAGAGCCTGCCGTCAACTTGCTGTGGTCGACCCCGTCCTGGCCTCAGAAGATAACGATAACCCAGACCTGAATGTCAAGAAAGTTGTCTAGCAAGGATCGAGGGTTGGCAAGAAGAGGCGTGAAAAATGTGATCGAGTCCGATTCCAACCGTACTCAAGATCGTACCGGCACTCGTCTCTTGGTCAGCTCGATGCACCTAGGTTATTGTCACCACCCGCGGAATACAACGGCGCAAACGGTCTATCGTAAATCGTCCGTGATGCAACCCCAACGCCGTGATTGCGCACTGACTCCGGTCACAGCGGGCTTATCCGAGGTACTTCCTGTACTTCCCTTGTCCCCCGCTTCTCTTGGTCACACGACTTCGCCTACGCCCGTCTCAGGGTCCATTGGCACCCGCGGTCGAATTGATTATTTGTTCGTGATCGCTCGCTCGCAGCGCATGTGGCGCAGATCCAGGGGGCTACACGCCCCATCGAATGATGTATAAGCATCACTTTTCCTGCTGACCTACTCAGCCTCGCTCGCCTGCATTACCCAACATCATGTTTTCGCGTGAACCGTACGCGGGCATGTCCCGCAAGTTGGTGTTGGCGCTCGACGTCGGCACGACGTTCAGTGGGGTGTCCTACTGCATACTCGATCCAGGGGAGATTCCCGAGATACACGGCGTCGCAAAGTAAGCGCCGGCGTTCGTATTTCCGTCTGATTCTGACTCCGAGGGTAGGTTTCCGGGGCAAGAGAGCACCGGCGGCGACAGCAGGATCCCGTCCCTCATGTATTACGACAAGGCCGGTTCGCTCCGCGCGGTCGGCGCTGAAACTCGACAGAAAGATATCGTCGAACTAGCTACGAGCGAGCGATGGACGATGCTCGAATGGTGAGGTCCGAATCGAGGCGTGATGGCTAACTACTGACCTCCTTTAGGTGGAAGCTCTACCTCCGCGCAAAACATCTCGACGCATCTCACTTCACAGACGCAGACATTCCTCCTCTTCCAGAGGGAAAGACGCCCGTGGAGGTCTTGGGGGACTTCATGGGTTACCTGTTCCAGTGCGCGAAGGCGTACATCGCCGAGGCTCATACGTGTCTTTGGGAGTCGCTCGAGAACAACATTGAATTCGTCCTGACGCATCCGAACGGGTGGGAAGGCCCGCAGCAGCAGCAAATTCGACGTGCTGCCGTGCTCGGCGGACTCGTTCCTGATGGGGAGGACGGTCAATCGCGCATACATCTCCTCACGGAGGGGGAAGCGAGCCTTCATTTCTGCGTCACCAACGTTCTGACGTCGGACGCGTTCGACGCTATGCCGATATTGTCCTCGGGGGAGCTGGATGAGGAACCGCAGGAACCCCAACCGGACCGTCAGGGCGTCGTCGTTATCGACGCCGGAGGTGGGACCGTCGATCTTTCCGCATACTCCATGCAACTGTCACCCACGTCGTTCAAGGAAATCGCACCAGCTGAGTGTGAGTTCTCGTCAACGGCGTACGGGGGTGATAACTAAACGAGAGAGACGGGAATAGGTCGCCTCCAGGGATCCGTTTTCGTCACGTATCGTGCCCATGCTTTCTTGAGGGGTGGGTCGCACCGCCCTTGATATGCTTCCTTTGACACGTGTTTCTCTCCCTCAGCTAAACTCGCCAATTCGCGATTCGGGAGCGAAGAGAACTTGGATGGCATGACGGAAATCTTCGACAAGGTCACGAAAGTGAGGTTTCGGGACGCGGACGAGCCGCAATACATCAAGTTTGGTGGGGTGCGGGACAAGGATCCCGACTATGATATTCGATCTGGCCAGCTCAGGCTGTCGGGGTGAGTGTTTCCATGCACGAGATGCCCGGTCTAAAGAGAAACAGTCAAGACGTAGCCAAGCTCTTCGAGCCTTCCGTAGAAGAGATCATTGCAGGTTTCGAGCAACAACGGTCGGCTGCTTCGATGCCGATTACCGTACGTCAACGTTCTCCTTGAGGCCCAGGACATCGCTCATTACCGTGAGTAGAACGTGTTTCTCGTGGGTGGCTTTGCAGCCAGCGATTGGCTGTACTTTAAACTCATGGAGCACATGAACACTCTTGATATCACCTTTTGTCGTCCTCGTCAACACGTGTGAGTTTCCTCGCGGATACGAAGGCTATTCCACTCAACGACGGTTCTTAGCAACAAAGCAGTGGCAGACGGTGCTGTCTCGTTTCTTGTCGACCATCTCGTCTCGTCTCGGACTGCCAGGTTCACTTACGGGACCGAATGCAATGCATTGTACAACGAACACGACCCCGAGCACGTGGCGAGGGTAGACAACGCATTCGAAGGCATAACTGGCTACCTGGAAATACCAAACGCCTTCGAATCTATCCTCAAAAAGGTCAGCTATCCTTCGCCTCAGCGAGGTTTTCGATGACGAAATACGTCCGCACAAAGGGTACGGAGGTGTCCGAAGAGCAGGAATTCAAGAGGCCGTTCACCATCGAAGAATTCGACCTTTCTCATTGTGGCAGCATCCACGTGGACATCGTGGCGTACAGAGGAAGCCTTGCAGATCCCTCTTGGATGGACGCGGAGCGCGGTACGTCGTGGAAAAGTCGGTCGTAGCTGGACGTCGCTCACAGATCTGTTTCTAAAGAGGCTTACACGACGCTGTGTGCCGTGCGTGCGGACACGTCGAAACTCGCCAGAAGCATGCAGCCCCATCACCTCCCAGACGGCGGTGGAACTTATTACTCCATCCTGTTTTACGTGGTGCTGCTCTTCGGTCTGACTGAGCTCAAGGCGCAGATCAGTTGGATGGACGATGTACGTATCGTTCTACTGATGACGTTGTTCGAGCTGATCACAACTCCTCGCTGCGTAGGGCGTGGAGGTCAGGTGAGTGACCATGAACCGTGAATTCTTGTGAGGGATTTATCTCGTTCCGTAGGAGCCCCGCGTCGGTGGTGTACGAAGATACCATGTTTGTGAAACGAGGGTGATTTGGACCTAGTCGACTTCTTTCTCGTTCATAATTGTACTGTAGTAGTAGTGGTCGTCGGAAGGTGATTCGCGGGGAGTCTCCTTGACGGTCCGCATCGACCAAGGAATGGTGTCACCTACCTACTCTGTTTATACGCTGATTCCAGCCTCCAACTGTCCCTCGAGGAACTCGGAGAAGGATCATATTGATTGATGAAACCAGTAGTATAGGGTACTACTGGACACTAGGCGTGTCGTCCCGGCTCAGGAGATGAAACGCTTCTTCGTCCTGAATACGTCTTGAGCTTGCCTGACGAGAACGATCAGCTTCCTATCGAAAAAACCGGAGACGACGCGCATACCATCCGACCTGGCGGCCAAGGCAGTGAAATATCTCTTGACACGCCGTTCGCAGAGTTCCAGATCTCGTTAGTGACGCGTAAGATCGCCTTCCACGTCGCTAACGCCGTCCGTCGGATCCATCTCCAGCTCTTTTCCCTGGCTCGCGGGAGACCCCTCCTTGTCGCAAGCACAATCGGAGCGATCCATTCCCAGACGAAGTGCAGTATGATTGTTCCAGCGAACAGGTATCCTGCTGCCGCAAGCGTCACGTTCTGGAACAGCATCTCAAAAACGAAGTGGGTCCAGAATGTGAAGAAGACGATCATAGCACCGGCGACGACACCTCTAGGGGACACTGTGACGGGGTCATCGCTAATGTACAAAGTGATGAGGAGGTGGTATACCTTCGAGGACGGATTGGAAGTTTCCCAGATAGTAGCCATAGACCAGCTCCACGAAGACAGTGCCATGGTAAAAAAAGCGTGAGGTCATGACGCACAAACGATTTTTTTCTATAGAACTGAATACGGCGCATGTCAGGAAGAGGAAGGATATGAGCCAGAGAATGAAGAAGTTTATGTAGTGTGGGAGAAGCAGGGGCATGGATTGGGTAGAGGCGCCGACGACTTGTGCCCCGATCACTGCACCAGATATCATCGCGTTGCCGATTGCCGTCTCGACCAGTAAGAACGGGATGTAGTGGTGAGGAAGAATGGACATGATTGAGACCGAGGCTGGTCTTTAGGGGTTCGTGTTCAGTCAGTGCAACCCCGGTCACAAAGTCACCTACATTCAGTCACGGAGTGGTTTTTACCTGCTCCCGCAAGACGAGCGGGATACATTGAACGTTTGAATAAGCGCAGCGAACTGTCTCGTGAAGGGTCTCTGGCTGAATCACAGTCATGGGGAGCAGTGAGGATGTGGGCTGGCGGGCAGAAGAGAATCACATCGATTGACGTGCAGAAAGCCAGCAGGTGTCTAATGGTACGCTATACAACAATAGTATAGGGTCCTATTGGACACTAGCTGCCCCTCAGCGCGTCGCCCTCTTCGTCTTGAATACGTCTTGAGTTTACATGATGAGATCGATCAGCTTCCTATCAAAAAGACCGGAGACGACATACATACCATATCTTGTCAGCAACGCATGAGATTGCCTTCCACGTCGCTAACGCCGTCCATCGCAGACAGGTTGCCTCTTCTCCCTGACTCGCGGGAAGCCCCTCCTTGTCGCTAGCATAACCGGAGTGGCCTGTCTCCAGATGAGGTGCATGAAGAGGGTTCCAGCATAGGGGTCTTCTCCTGCTCCCGGACGCGTTACATTCCGGAACAGTTTGTCAAAAGGGTAGTGGACCAAGAGTGTGACGAAGACAGACTCAGAGTCGACGATAACGTCTCCAAAGAATATTTGAGACCCTGTGATGAGGAGGTAGTATACGACACCCGCGGTCGGCCCGCACTCTGCATGTGTCCAAGCCGCCAAAACACCGAGGAGAGCCCCCGCCAGATCCATACTTCTGGGAATGCCTCTGTTAAATCTAAGAGCTTCGCATCCTCCGAGAGGATGAACTTCGCGAGATTCTGCAGATCTATGCATACATATGTGATTCTCCGTACGGCCCGAGTCAAGGGAAACTGTAAGGGAGATGAACGATGTGGTCCAAAAAGCGAAGAAGTTGACGCTGCGCAACTTGTCCCGTGATCACTATATCAGATAACAATGCATCAGCGATCATTGTCTCGACGAGCAAGAACACGAAATACTGGTTAAGACGGACAGACATGGTTGATTGGGATCGGCTGGTCTTGACCAGGTTCTGGGACCCCGGTCGTATCACAGACATTTAGTCGCTGGAGCATGTCCTGATGAACCGTGTTTTGAGCACGCCTCAGACGAGACAAGGACGATCAGCTTACTCCGCGCCATCGCACCGCCCGCCAGGTTCCAGACGCTAGTAGCGACCAATATGTTTCCCTTCCACATCGCTGGACATGTTGCCTCTTGTCCCAGACCCGTCGGATGTATCTCCATGTTGGCACCTGCACTACCGGAGTGGTTCACCTCCAGACACGGCGCAGGATGATGGTCTTCTCGTGCTCCCGCAAGATGAGTTGGATCGGACATTGTTCGAATTGTCTTGTGAGGAGTCCCTGGCTGGAGAGCAGTGAGGAAGTGGGCGGTTAAAAACAGTTGGTATGTGATGACAGGCGTGACTGTGGCTCATTATATATCGAAGGCGTGTTACATAACGCATGGCAGTCACGGCTCGTCTGCTGTGGTGACATGAGTTGCAAGGCAGCCGCGCACCCTCGGTTCTTCATCTTCCTCAGCCTCTGCACAGCATGCCCAACAGCGAGCCATACCGCGGACGGTCTCGCAAGCTAGTGCTTGCGTTCGACGTCGGCACTACCTATAGCGGAATCTCATACTGCATCCTCGATCCTGGGGAGGTTCCAAGGATTCATGGCGTTGCGAGGTAATGAACACCGCGAGGAAGCGGATGAGGGCGGTTTGAACCTTGCTTCATTCAGGTACCCTGCCCAAGAGCACGTCGGAGGCGACAACAAGATACCTTCGATCTTGTACTACGATCGTCAAGGGGTCGTGAAAGCTGTCGGCGCCGAGGCGC
>JBBPMC010001212.1:0-12371 GCA_038090115.1 Strobilomyces echinocephalus
GTTGCCAAGTGGTAACCTGAGGACTTAGGTCTAAGGATTGTATCATCATCCAATAAGGACTGGATGAGGAGTGAAGCATAACACCTGCTCAATGCTGTTATGATCATATATATGCTTGAACACTGGCTGTCCTGTGTGATCAACTGTCTCCATACTGTGACTAGATGATGTCTAGATCCATAGCTTTTGGGCAGTGAAAGGACATGAGATGCCAGCATAACTCACCAGCGGACTACGATCCGATGTAATCAGTGTTTTAGTGGTACAACTGCTCCCTTTCTCTTTCATTGGATTGAATTAGATGGTGGCCACTTGTTTCATAAATCCATTTATTTCACTATGTCTGGAAACACCCTCAACAAGTCTGTCCTCACCTTCAATAACACTCATTATAAGGAGTTGGCTGACAAGTTGTCTAGGACAATGGCACTCTTTTGTGCCTGAAAAGAAGGATGAAGCCAGTTGAGTAACCAAGGAGTATATCACCAGTTACTATGATAACCTTACCAAGAAAAAGAAGGAGAAAGCTGAAAAGTGGGATGAAGCAAATGAACAGGCTTTTGAAGCTATATGCCTATGTTCACTAGAGCCTGGCAGCCCACCTATCCATGGCCAGGATTAGATTGAAGCGAGTCTAAATGATGGTTAAGGAGGCCAAGCTCTAGAAAACAAATGGACTAGACATGGTCACTGGATAAGAAAGATCAGGTTGCCTTTTCCACGTATGGCTTTCTTGTGTATGAGTTGGAGTGTCCAAAGTCCACCTGCTCCCTGCTCTCAAATCCACTAGTGGTCTCCACCACTCCTCTCACAACTCCACACATGCCATGTCCCTCATACTCACCCTCAACATTCCTGGCACTGAGGAATTCAATTGTATCAGCATTGTCATCTTCATGCAAGAACAAGATGCTTGCATTCACTTCTCCTACAGTGTGGCAATCACATGTTTTCATAGCTCACTCTATTGTATACTCACTACTTGCAATTGTCCACAGCTAACAGCTGACTATTCTGACACCACAGGTGGCCATAGAGGCTATTTGATCATCATTTGTTGCTATAGTACTAGAACTAGTATCAACTGGCTTTTCCCTTTTTATATTTAGCTATGTAACAAAGAACTCTCACTCCTCCTATTGCTCATGGTATTTGCTCGTTCATTTCACTTTGGGTAGTCTTTTTATAAGACAGCACTATACAAGGAAAAGTGCATTGACACCAAACTCCTGCTATTATCCACAGGGATAAAGGTGTCATTTGTCCTAAGCTGGACAACAATGGCTGACCGGATGGAGTAAAGTGGTAGAGGGTGGAGTAAAGTGGTCCATATACCTTGCATTAGTGATCTATTGTCCACACCAAGTCCACAAGGTTGAATTAGCCATCACAGTAAACATTTACTGCAGCTAGATCATGCATAAACTTCAATCAATGTCATGTCCAAAGAAGTGAGTAAACATCACTTTCAGCTGCACTAAAATCAGAGACAGAAATGAACTCACAGTGATGTCAAATACAGCATTGTGCACTACCAAAGACTTAAGCTTGCAAAGGGTGTTTTGAAGAAATCACATAAACAATCAAGGAACGAACATCTAGAGTGTCTTAACAAGGTTCATTGAGTGCCATAAAGTATATCAAATAGGTAAAGAGTTGTAGGACATCTATCAGAGCAATTGGGTAGCATCACAGTACTAGTGTGAACCATGTGATAGCCAAAAAGCAACCAAAATTGAGCTTACTTGAATAAATCATACATTGAAATAGTTTGGATATAAATAATGGTTTTTCACTTATATAAGTATCAGATCTAATTCAACTGCCAAGTGCAATCACTATTTCCATGTCCCACAAGCCCATCAGTCGTTTTCAGAACTGCTTCAATGGTTTTATCATGGACCTAGAGCTATGATCCGAGTATGACCCAGATGTTCTTTAGTACAGCATATCCATAGAAGCAGAATTCAAGGACACGTGCAGTGTCACATTCTTGAAATGCTTCATTGAAGTCTTCTAGCAAGACGAAACAGTTCACAGATATCTGGCTCTCCTATGAAGGTATGTGGACACATGGGTTCAACTATGCTACAGCACTGTCTACTGGCTGGCAATATGATAAATTACTCTGAGCAACGCTGCCAAACCTGGAATGAACTATGGGTGGAAGAAGGTGATCTTATAGTGGTGTATCTGTCACACCAGCTGCTGCAAGACCAACCCCATCATCACTGTGCATTCATTCCATCTACATACACAGGACCCGCCAACAAACACTGTGGGGAGGTTTGTAACTTTCATAAACCATAAGTAGTATGCCACACCTTTTCTTAACTCTATTAAAGTCCAATTGGGGTGTAATACACTATATAGGACTATCAATGCTAGATACTAAGGGGCACCTGTGCCCCACCATGTTCCCAGTCACTCAAATGCCCTAGATGGCAGGCCTTTGCCCCCCTGGTCCCACCATTTCCACTGATGGTTTTAGATGAACCGACCTTTCAATTAATAGAGACCTTTTGGTTTACATGATGTGAGTGGAAGTAGTCTGGCCAACATTTACGATGGGTATCATTCAATTAAGGTAGAAATAAGGGAGCATTTATGAAGTTAGTATTAAAGAAGAGGGGAGAAAGAAAGCCATGGGGCCTTGAGGACTTCAGACATTGAGAGATAGCTAAGCTGTCAGTTTTCTTCATCTCTTCATCTCACTGACTTAAGCTCTATGATCATTGCATAGTGATGACCTTTCCACTGAACAGCACATACTGTAATATTAAGTTATATTCTAATTGAATC
Organism: Strobilomyces echinocephalus; assembly: GCA_038090115.1. Classification (NCBI taxonomy): domain Eukaryota; kingdom Fungi; phylum Basidiomycota; class Agaricomycetes; order Boletales; family Boletaceae; genus Strobilomyces; species Strobilomyces echinocephalus. Next base: position 2,803 of record JBBPMC010001212.1, read on the forward strand.
CAACTGTATGCATTCCATATCCAAAAGATTTAGAAGGAACAGGAGGTGAAATTACCTGTTGAACACAAACATTGTATATTTGCTGTATAGTTAACAAGATGTTTTACATGTGCATCTAAGAGGAGTTGATTGATGTTCTGTACTATGTGACATGTTTTTCTGATCAATATTATTTATTGGTGGATATATTGCAGGCAATTGAGGATAAAGTGTTTGACCAGCTTGACAACACCATTGCAATGGGGGCAGTGTGGAGATAGAGAGTGTTTGATGTGGTCCAGATGTTGGTTAAGCAGGCAGTGGTTGTTTGTAACCATATGAGTAGCAAGGACTGGGTGCATATAAAGTTATTTGCAAGCTTAATCCAGTCAGCATGGAGTTGTCGATATGAGATAGGCAAGCAAATGGTGGAGACTTAGCCCATGATTGTGTCTGGTGCTGTTTCTCTATCCTTTTTTCTTTCTAGATTAAAGCAGAGGTGCTAAGGTGGAGTGGTCTGTCACATAGAGATCTTGGGAGTCAATGTGATGTGCTGGACTACTTAGGGACCATAGCTGCTTTTTTAGCTGTCTCATCAGCCTTTTTGTTATCAAATATATCCTTGTGTCCAGCTATTCATCGAACCATGATATTGTCCAAGGTGATGCAGTGTTTTTTCATAGCAAGTGTAAGTGTTCTATAGAATCTGTCAATCAGGTAGTGACTGGATTTTGTGGTGAACACATCACCAGATTTGATGGCAGCCTGATTGTCAATGAAGATGTTGATGGAGAGTTCAACATCCCTCTCTGTGAGTAGCAGGTGGGCTGCCAATGATAGGGCCAGTGCTTCTGCCTCATAGATGGTATGTTCCCATGTGTTTCCTAGATAATAGCATAGGGTCCTGGTGCCTCCACAATGGCAGTAGAGTACAGCTGCAGCACCTATTTTTCCATCTATTCCAGAACCGTTGGTGTATGTTTTGATGCCATTGTTAATGGCACTGTGCTGCTTGATGGATTGGGTCTTGTCCTCTGCTATGTATGTAAGCTGAGGGTTGTGAGCTGAGGAGTTGCAATGACCAAACTTTATAACTTCAACCTTAAATCTATCAGAACAGAAGTATGATCTGGTGTAGAGTAGGAAAAAGAAGGCTTTAGTGAGTACTGTGCTTTTTTATCATTTGTTATAGCTTTAGAGGTAGATCTGTCTCAGTTTTTCATTCATAGGGCAGAGATATATGATGGGCTACCATCACAGGGGTCACTACTTAGGTATTTGTTGGTGACCCATGGTAGGTTGTTCATGGATGCATTCTCTAGTCAGTCATCTCAGTGGTCTCACTTCATTTGTTTCGAGGTTTCAATATAGTTATTACATGAGATGCAGTGGACTTTGTGGGAGAGGTGGTTAAGATCTAGCCTCATTTCATGAGAGAGGGTAGTGAGCTTAGTATTGTCTTTCCTCATTAGAGAGAGTTCTTCTATCCACCATCTCTTTGAGTAAGGACATGGGCACACCACACCTTATGTCACTGGGTGATATTTATAGTGAGAATTAACATTGGACTAGTGAAAGGTATGCATCCCAACACCAATGCCTCACCCACTCACCTGGATTAAACATGTGCATACAATCATTGGAGAATAGTGGAACCTAGGCAGGCCAAAGCATGGCATAGTGCCTGTCACAGTACTCAGATAGAAACTGTGTTGTTCCTCTGTTGAGCAAAAGCAGACCCAAAAACCAGAGCTGGTGGTGCTTGACCACTTTCCATTGTCATCATGACATGGTGGATGTATAAATGCTGCACCAGTAGAGGCATTACTCCAGCACTGAGTAGGCTTGCAGCTGTTTATGTATGATCATATCTTGATTGTTTTAGCTCTGTTGTTGAATGCCTAGGGTTGAAGAAGAACACCATAAAGGAGCTGAGAGCAAACACCAATTCATTGGTTGATCAACGATATTTGCTGAACATTTCTAATTTCGAAAGCAATACAATAAGCTTTAAAGGGATTTGATTATCAGAGGATGTTGGGTAGTAATAGTGGAGTGGTTGCTTAGTTTGCATTCCATATTTCTGGTGTGGTAGGCCCTGTTATTTGCAAAATCAATAAGTCTAGTCTTGTGTCTGCTGTTCAGTATACTCACCACACTGATAGTGATTATTGCATCCTTGTGGAAGGGACCAGAATATTATGGTTGTTCATGTGGGAATGTCCATGAAATGTGCTATACTGTTGAGTGGTGTAACATAATAGCCATCTTTACTTTGTCATGTGTCACTGACTGACTTCAATATAGTGGCCAACTTTGGCTCATGCATGTACAGCCTATGGCAGAACAATACAGTGCGTGAAATTTTACCGACATTTGAAATTTAAATATCAACTTGTATGTGTCGATGAGTCCCATTCGAACAGAGTGACTGCTTGGTGACCGTTTAACTGGTCTCATAAGGGTTATCAAGCTCATTAGTGTGATATTTTCATGTGTGAAAAGAAGTAGGTGATGTTATATGATCTTTGGTGATTCTAACCAAATATTCCAGATATACTATGTTGCTGGCACTTTCTCTTGACAGGATTCTTTTGGTCATTATATACTCTTAGTATAACAATGAACTACAGTACACATTAAATTAGGAACTTCAGTTGGAGATGCATATTTAAAGTCCACTAAATAACAAGCAAGCTGACATGCTGACAAGGATCACCAGAGTGGGACATTTTTTCTGGCCACACAGTCTGCACTTAGTGTGCATGTTGTAAAACATTGGTTCTCTCTGTGCAGACACACAGTGAATAAAGTATAGGAGTCTTAAGTGTGATAGGCTTGATCCAAAGGGAGTCAAAGAGCATCTGCTGTCGTCGTAGAGTCTTAGGGATGGACCGATGCACAGTCTGAAGGTGTGGGAAAGCGGAGTCCAAAAGTCTGAAGTGCAGACTTAGTGGGAGAGGTTAAGGTGAGGCTGGGGGAAGGTCGAGGAGGTGTAGAGGAAGGTTTTCAGGTGTTGGGAAGGGTTTTTAAGTGGTTTAACAGGTGGCAGAAGCACAGCAAAGTGGTATGTAGAAGTAGATACATGTGTAGATATATGTCAAGTCCTTAAGTAGGCCCAAGATTGTCAGACCTTGTAAACTAAGGTACAGTGTTCTATCAAAAATAGGGGAGTACCTACAGTGATCTTAAAAACCCTTTTCATACTAACCTTGACAGCAGTGCGCGAAGCGCACTGCCAAGCACTGTTGGAATTTCGCTTGTGTCTAGTGGAGTTACATGAGTGTTCCTAACAATAGCATTATAAAAATAGTCAATATCAAACAAAAGGAGATGACAAGGTTAATGACTAAAAAAGAGTGTTTTTAATGCAATATTAAGAAGTGCGTGAACTTTTTTCAACTTAGATCAACTATTAATATGCATATCTTCCCACAGTGCTTGGCAGAGCACTTCATGCACTACTGTCAAGATTAGTATGGAAAGGGGTTTTGAAGTCACTGTAATTGGAGTCATCCGAAGTGAAAGGAAGCCATCCAAGAACTGTAGGATGGGTCAATGCATGGTCAGGACCACAGGAAAAAGTATTGGTTATGTGGACTTTGGGCCAAGAATGTCGGTCCACTTGCAATAGGACTGAAAGCAGTCCAGGCCATTAGGGATGCTCAAAGTTAAGTAGAGTTCACGTCACACCGCATTGCCCTGCACCAGCCACAACCTCCCCATGTGAGCCATATATGGTAATCTAAGTACCCATGTGTTGAAAATATAAAAATAGTATCATTGGCTCTAAATAACCCTAATGAAGGACAAACAAATGAAGGAAATATATGATTAATATTGTACACATCAAAGAGATCAGGGGGTGGGACCCATCAGAGCTGAAGGTTCTACTAAGTAGGTATAGGGTGTTCATTGTCAAGGAGAAAAAGATCAAAGGAAATAGAAAGGATTATAGTTGCTATGTGCAGGATGGCACATCGGAGCGGAGACAGAACTTATCAGGAGTGATGGTGATTACACGGAGACGGGATCCATCAGGGATCAGAAAGGCTGCACATGGAAGTAGACAGGATCCATCAGGAATCAGGAAGGCTGTGCATGAAAGTGTGGAGACAGAATCCATCATGGATCAGAGAGGAACAAGATCCATAGGTATTGCCATGAGTATCTCTGGTGTTGTGGGGAGTCATCTTGTAACAGATGGAGTGGTTCAGAAAGTTATGCCCAGGGAATTTTCATGGGAGGAAATATTAAAGGCAGTTACAGAGTTTGTGCTCTGCAATGACCAGGTGACAGGTTTGTGTTCCATAGTTTGTACTAGCATGTTGATGCCGCATTCACAAAGTCTACTAGTGGCAAGCAAGTCTATATTTAGGAATTGTCTCATAGCTATACATCTCAAATCCACTCCCATTGACTTACCATCCACTCACAATGTTAGTATCTATATTCACAATGCCTTCATTAAGTATATTGAGGGTCTTAGAGAACAGACACAGGTAATCCTTAATGGCATATGTTCAAATTATATTCTTTAAATCATTATTAGGCAGCAAATACTGGCCACATTTTAACTACCTTAGATCTCTGGTTAGCGGATCAAACAAAGGCTTTGTTTATGGGCATTATAGCCCATTGGATCAAGCGCATAAGTGCTACATCATGGTCACTATAAAATGAGGTTATTGCTTTCAAGTCCATTGTTGGAGTGTACAATGGCAAAAATCTCAAGCACAATTTTATTTCACTGTGCAAGTGGGTTACCAGGCATTCTCAATGTGAAGAACCCATAGGTCTTTTTTTTCTTTTTATTTATCATACTAACTAATAATGACATGACATATAACTATATTGAAGATATACTCCATTCTCACAACATCTTCCCCTTCAGCCAAGAACAACACCAGCTCCCCTGACTTTATGAGCATTATTATCAACATTGCCCATATAGAGACTACAACTACAATATGGAAGTTCAATCCAACATTACTCCAGAATTGGATCCTTAGAAAGTTTCTTAACATTGTTGCCGCCATCCACACCATTGTCATCAAGATTCAAGCATCCGGGCAGCATATCTCCTCTTTTGAAGATCTCTCTTCATAGCAATGTTCAGTGGGATACTGCAGATGAAATGCTATGGCACTCTTACAACTTATGCATGATGTGTTTGCTATTTATTGCCAACTATGTGCCATTAACATGAAACATAGTCCATTAATCTATTCATTAGCTCTGTCAATAAGCTCTTTGGCCCAATTTCATCACTCCAATGCGCTGGTCATCCAACACATCATTGTCCTTATTCTCATCATCTTCTCAAGTCCCATATGCTCAATGACTACCCTCACCATGTTTTCTTGGGCCACAGCACTTGTTTCACACCCATTCTATCACTTTTTGAGCCTAATCACTTAACAGCCACCCCACCATGTTTCCTCAAGCCATTGGCTTGTTTCACCTCACCTTCACCCTCTTTCGAGTCCAGCAGCTCGACAGCCACCCCCACTATGTTTTTCAAGCCTCACAGTGCGTTTTTGCTGAACTTATGTTGCTCATGAAGGAATTACAACACTTAGATAATGACTTCTCTCATTTTCTTGCTGAAGAGCACTCATACCTTGTATTTCTCAAGCATCCACTGCCCTAGGAGGCATTGAAGATTCATTATATGATGGCCCTGGATAACCTGGTTGCTAGGAAATATGTTTTGCCACTTGCAATACTCACTTCTTGCTTATATTATGACTCAGGGCTGAATGAAATGCAACATGTGAAGCTGGTGTTGGAATATTGGTGTTTGTTGTCCAAGGTGATGCAAATGCTGTCATATCTATCTTGAATGTAGTCCATGTTCACCTTGACCTTGCTTGCAACAGGCTACAGAGCTCTGCAACTTCAGCAGCTCACTTTCAACAATTACTAGGTGTTGAGAAGGCTTGGGAGCATGGCAGCAAAAAATGTCTCCAATACAAGGAGGAGGCAATTCTTGGCAAGTACTGTGGGGCACTAGGTGAACTTGATCATGCACCTTTTTGAATCCAGGGACTTTTTTTTTTTTCAGATCTAATTGTTCTATAGCCTCCTCCACTGTGTTTCCTCAAGCCCTATGGCTCTTTTCACACTGCTACTGACCATTTCATGCCAGATTGCTCAAAGGTTACTCTCGCCATGTTTCTCCCAGCTCTGTGGCTCATTTCGTGCCACCTCTACCCCCTGCATGTGCATATACACATGCACATTGCTCACTTGCAATGTATATGTGTGTACATGCATGCACACCCACGCTCACGCTGTAAAACAGCGATCCTCTCTGTGCTTACACACAGGGGACCAATGGTAGGGGTCTTGGGTGCGATAGGCTTGACTCAAAGGGGGTCTGAGAGCGTTTGCTGATGTCTTGAGGCCTCGAGGATGGACCGACGCTTGGTCCGAAGGCGCTGGAAAGCGGAGTCCGAAGTCTGAAGTGTGGACTCGGTCGAGGAGGTCGGTGAGAGACTAGGGAAGGTAGAAGAGGTAGGTAGGAAGGTTCTCGGTCGTTTGGAAGGGTTTTCAGGCGGTCTGACAGGTGGTCGAAGTGCAGGTAGATGGTAGGAAAAGGCAGGTAAAGGTAGATACATGTGTAAATACATGTGGAGTCCTTAAGTAGGCCCGAAACGTCATCGGGCAATGTAACTAAGGTAGTACACACTGTCAGAGATAGGGGAGACCTAAATAGGGTAGTCCGAAGTGAAAGGAAGTGGTCCAAGGACTGTAGAATGGGCCGACGCATGGTCCGGACTGCAGGAAAAAGCGTCGGTCATGCAGACTTTGGGCCGAGAACGTCGGTCCACTTGCAATAGGGCCGAAAGCGGTCCGGGCCGTCGGTCTTTTGGCCCAAGATGTCGTCAAGTGGTTGGAGTTGGACTAGCTGTCGTTAGGGCAGGCCTGGAAAGTGGCAAATCACATGGATATCACCCTAGAGTGATACTGAGCTCTACAACGCTCACCTCATCTTCATGAGTGTTCATACCCATGCAATGTCCTATATATGTAGGATGGCTGTCAATCTGATACAACAGAGGTATAGATGGTTGCCTAGATCATTAGCATGCTAACTCCCTCTCATTTATATCTAGCCTTAAGGAGCATGTGTATGCTATTGACTATACAATGCCACAGAAAATAGTAGCATTATGTGAATCCAACAAATAAAGTGCTACTTCAGGAAAGTAGCACACCTAGACCCCTGCAAAAAGTAGCATGTCAACCCCAAAGTGTGGCACTCAACCACTAAAAAGCAACATGTTACAGTGAAAAGTAGTATGCGAATTTTTGTACATTTGGACCACCATATAACTGAGGTGGAGTCTGTGTATAAAATAATTTTGATGTTCATATTTAGGAACAATACTTATAGTAAGCCATATAAACATACTTGACCATGCCCATGGTGATAAGTAGGATTTGCAGTTCACACCAGGGACTAATTTCAGCAATCAGCATTTCCAATACAATTTTCTATTAAACTCTGCTGTTACAACACTTATACATCCACATCTGTACAAGGGCAGTCAATGGTAAGAAATTCAGGATGAGGAAAGAGTGCACACTGATTCTTAAGCAATCTGAAGTGTAGAGCAGAGGTGACAACAGCACTATATAAAGGCCTTTTGTGTTCACTCATATCTTCATAGCAATTCAGGCAATTCCCACTTTGTTTGATGATGAGTAAGGTAACTGTCAGTGTGCTCCTGAAAGGTATAGCATGCATAGGTTGAGTGATTGACCTATTGACCTCTTGACTCATGTAAAACACTGTTAAAGTATATGGAAGCATAACATCAGTTTCAGCAAGAAGTTCAATGTTTTTGTATGGATGGTTGACCCTCATTTTGACGTTTGTACTGATTAGAACCTATGAAAAGACCTTAGTTCATTTAGTGCTTCCATGCACAATAGAAATCAAAACTGAATTTGGATGATCAAGGGGATAGAAGGCTCTATAAAAATAATGCACCTGAGTTATGGATTAAATAGGGAAATTCAGACAACAATAAGCCTTATGTCTGATATGCTGTGATTTCAGCAATATCAGCAACATTAGTAGCCCTCAACAGTCCCAATATGAGTCATTTAAGACAACAAGTGACCATACACTGTTACTGCCAACAAGTCTTTGGGAATGTTTTAGAGCCCATAAGGAGTAATGAAGGGGAATGTTAGAAAAGCTGCATGAATGCAATCTTTTCATCAACTCTGCATCTCATAAGCACACATGGTCATACACAAATGCCCTCGACGTGATTGAGTGGACATGTCCACTCATGCCTCTTATGCACCAGGTCAAGCATGACCAAAGGGTGGTCCCAGCTCCATACATGGGAGTGAACATGATTGCCAACCCTTGGTAGCCCTGGACCTCTTATCAACCATGCCAGCATAAGACACTATGGAACACAACCAATTAATGGTTTTCTAATCTGACTTACTGAGTAGACTGATCCTCTGCTCTGTAGTTGGCAACCAACTGCTTTGCTTGCCTCATTCCCTACTCAACATGCTACAGAGGACTTGGGATGATTTTTCACAGCACCATGGAGTGATTTCCTGACCTATATAATTCAAAGCTTGATCTGCTTCCTATCTGTAGTGAGACTGCCCATGCTCCCATGGAAAATCTATCCTCAGTCTATGGTTGTCCCATCTACAATGGGATACAGATCTAAAACATTACCTCTGACCTATTTGGTCGATCTGCAATAGAGGATACAAATTCAAAACACACCCAACGTGATTTAGTAAACATGTCTACTTACGCTTCCTGTACACCAGGTTAAACATGACCAAACATGGGGCTCAGCCCCATACATGTGTACTATATGACCTTGAGGTAGCTGTTTGACAGCACTATGGAGTGGTCCCCTGACCTACTTGCCTTGGAGGTTCATCTATCCTTTGATAGTAGCAAGACTGCCTGTGCTCCTGTTCTAACCTCTACTCTTCATCTATGGTTGCTCATTTGCAATGGGGTTCAGATTCAAAACAATACCACCAACCTACCTGGTCGATCTGCAATAGAGGGTGCAGATTCAAAACACTCCCAACACCATTAGATGACCAAGCCTTGTCTAGGAATATCGATAAATGATTCCCTGACCTGCTTGATCTGATCAAGCAGTGAAACCACTTCACTTTCTCCTTATGCTAGGCCCTAGTTTACCTCGTTTGTCAACATAGGTCAGAAGTGAGGGCCTTGTATCAAGAAACAACTGGTTCTAGTCATCTCCTCACTATCCCCCCTCAAGTACACCTTCAACAACTATCAGACTGGCCTCACACAAACCTAGTCATTGATGTGCCCACACAGTCAGAATGCACTGACTGAGTGATGGCCTGGACCATGGCAGATCTGGCATTCTGGTTGGCATGGAAAGAAGGGTGGGGATTCCCCATGACTGATACAACCCTAAGACCTAAGTCCTCAGGTTACCACTTGTCAACCAAGAACTCTATGGAGAGTGAAGAGGAAGGTTGGAATCTAGGCTGGGTGTGCCTTAGGGAGGATGATGCTCAAGTGAACTAGACTAGGGTTGCCAGTCGACGTT
>JBBPMC010001213.1:0-12363 GCA_038090115.1 Strobilomyces echinocephalus
AACCGGACCGAAGGGAATTACGCGGCCGTTCCATACCGAAAGGTGCTTCTCGCAATAACATGTGAGTGTCCCGGGTTCCGTGCCTTGCGTGCTTTTCATGGGCATAAGAAGCTTCTCCTTCCTTGCGCACGTCGTGTGGAAAGCGAGGAAACACGAGGTCTTGGTACATTGAATGCAGGCTCCTTCTCGAATGCCGCATATCGAGCATTTCTGCAAGACTTGTTAATCTATGGCCTCGGCGTCGCATATATTCGAGATTGACATGCTTACTAGCTTCCACCGTTGTTTCGGAATTTTGTCGGAGCCAGTGATGGGTTCCATAAACACCTCATTGGCCACTCTGGTCTCGGGTATCCATATTGCACATAACAAATGAGCCCAATCGCCTAAAGTTGTCTGTTTGAATGCGCCGCCTTCATTGGGACAAAATATACATGACTGGAAGAGGTTGCCCAGGTAGTCTATACGCCAATTATTCAGAGCAGTGAACCCACTCACCACCGGGTTCTCTGGAGACACAGTACACTTTCGACAGAGCCACTGCCCCTCGGGTATATAAGGAACGCCGTAACAATCTTGAAGGTTGAGAAAGATCTACAGAAGGTGAAGGTCACACAACACACCTTGATGTACAGCAAGGTTACACCCGTCACAGAACACGATCGCATTGCTATTCTCTCCTTCCGAGTCGTCGCATATAGCACAAGTCGAGTCCTCCGAGGGCATGGCATAGTCGGATTTTGGAATGTTCTTGGTCTTGATGTGGCGACATAAACGACGCGATTTCAACTGGATACGAGGGACGCGAACGTACCAAGTCGAAATATTCCTTCTCCAAACGATCCATGATGATTTCAAACGTCTCGTATGCAACCGGGTTGATCTGGTCTCTCTTTCGCTCGACGTTGATCGCATCTAGCCATTCCTGGTCTGCGCACCGACTTCATATGAGCGAACGGGGTCCTGAACGCAGCAAAACATCGTCGACAGAACCTTGCTCGTCCATGTCGTACTCGACTTGAATGGCCAGATCCTTCTCCAAGGGCTCTGCCCGGACTCGTCAGCCAAAACGGCGAACCCCGGGACGATGGGGCACCACGCTCACCTATATACCGAACGTAATGGTCTGGTCTCTGAAACTCGGAGAAATCGTTGTCTTTTCCGACGTCGTCAACGTCGGAGGTTCCAACGAAAACCAGGTCGAGCACGCACATCCATATGATCTGGCTTGTTGGTCGTGCACGCCGGCGGGGTGGGCTGCATCGTCGTCTTGAACCAACACGAAGGACACTTTGGGGAGCGGGGCTTGATACCCTGGCGACTTGATACCGCGAGCCATGTGAGGAGGAGCATGAACCAGGACACAGGGGAAAGCGCGACACGGCCGAACACCTTGAAAGCTTTGGTGGACCAAATTTAGTAAGCAGGTTGTTGGCGTTTGTGTGTTATGTGACAGAAATGGAAACCCCCTCTGCCACACACCACTCAAGACCTGAAGAGCGTTTATAATGCGATGTTATCATCTATTTCCCTGTGTATTATTGCACAGACTCGAAACGGCTGGTAATATGGGTGGAATGACGAGGCCAGGGTGGGATGACGAGGCCGCACGTGTTACCTCCATGTTATCCGACCGTGCCTCGACTCGTGGTTGGTGTGAAGAGTCTGAAGAACGGGCCGAAGCCTTTCGCGTAACGTGATTGCCGAATATGTACGTACTCACAAACCTCCAGGGCGGGGGTGTGAACGGTGACGGATTGAAAAGAGTACTTACTGTGTGGGGCACCGGAGTTTTGAGGCCATGATCCGCCTCGGGACGGACAACTCAGATCGCCATCAATAATTAATGTTTCGCCGATCCGACCTTGGCGCCTTGATTATGTATATCCTCACACGTATGTACCTTATCCCCTGGACTACTTTTTCATGGTGACAGCGAGTCGGTTGTAGCGTTTCACGTCCATACATTTCTTTATGATACATGCGATTATCGCCATCGCCATTACATGTCATACCGAATCATCCAGTAGCGAGCACACCTAAAGTCGTCGCTCACGCGCACGACTCCGGGATTCGAACGCATATCTGTGCGTAATACCTAATTCCCCACATCCCGCAGGTATCGAGACGACCTGCGTCCAGACTCCTGATTGGTGAGGAATTCAGTGAAGGCTGACTGTTTTCTCTGCAAGGGAAAAGAGAAAGCCACGTGCAATTATACCGCATCACGATGCTGCGGCAGCGCCACTGGCAGGGATGGACGGGCTCGCGACCGCTCTAGACTTGAGTCCTTCGTGATCGCACAACGCCTTGGCAAATGATTGAAAGTCTGCCTTCTGGGCGCGGCCAGGCTGTGGGCAAGGCGAACGGCGGCGTTTAGAAATTCGACACAGGAACGAGAACCGTGTTTGCCGACCTTTAAAGCGTATACGATCACGTCCTCTTTGGAACTCTTGCCATTCGTCGTCACCTGTTCCATCAGAATGACGCGCAGGATGTTCTCTGCTATATCATAGTGGCACCGTACCGTTGGGTGCAACCCAACGTTCATCGATACTTGACCCAACGGATCACGACGGAAAACTGCGATGATACCATAATTTGTCATGAAATGCGCGAGCGCGATGTCACAGGAGGGCGGCATTCAACGATCGGTGGTGGAGGGTTTGTGGCGGAGGTAACTTACGTAGACGCGTTCGAGAATTGCTTACAGTCTCGGCCGGCGAGTCCTCATTACCTGTTTTCGGTGGCGTGGACTTCTGGGCGAGAATTTTGATATGCCCATATATCCCATCGGTGAACTCTTTGCGCCCGCGCTTAACGAAGAGTTTTGCACCCTTGAGCTCAGCCTCGACGGTTTCGCCTTCTTCGCCAGTCAAACCTGGGCATTGCTGAGTTCAAGCAATTGCCGTCCGAGCGGTAGAAACCACTTACAAGTCGAAGGTTTAGCAAGGGCCTCGTTGGGGACCGTAAGAGCAGCCTTGCTTTGAGTGAGCGCGGGAGGGGTGGTCATAGATGTCACCGCATCATTCGGCGACAGAGCGAGGGCATTGGGAGAACTCGCCCCACCAAACACGTCGGGCGCACTTTCGTTTTCCCGCCTCCATGCGGGAGCGGACCTGACACTCTGACCAGAGAGTGTAAAAGGCGAGGCTCCCGAGGACTTTGAGTAGGAAGCAAATGGTGAGCCGGAACCAGAGAAAGCGGAAAAGGCATTGGCAGATCCTGTTTTGGCTGGAGCCGTCGACTTAGGCGGCGTCACTGGATGTGCTGGGGGAACCTCGGGTTCGTTGAGTGATGGGTTAGCTTGGGGAGGTCGTGGAGTTGCGCAGCGTCCTGCTTCTACCCCTTTCCCCTCAGACTGTGGCGAAGAGACGGGATGCGGAGTTGGCTAGAAAGGCGGTTATCTGGGGCGAGCTTTGGTCGATGGACGACAATCCTACCTCCCGAACGGGCGTCTGTGTGATGACGAGAGAGTCCACATGTGGAGGGGTAGCCTTATCCTGCACAGGCTCCTCTGACAGTTGAAACCCGACAGCTTGGTCATAAGGCGGTGGGGCCACAACGAGTTCCCATTCCTGGGTGAACTTTATCTCGATAAGTAAATGGACGCGTGTGCCGACCGAAAACGAAGGAAAGCCGTGAATAAGATACGCACGTCCTCGTCTGATTCGTGTTGGTCGGCTGGTGGGGTCCTGTTTCTTTTCATCGGCCGCGACTGTTCTTCCACATTCTCGTCGTGCTCATCACAGTCGAGCTTGCGTTTGAGAGATCGTTCCTCGGATGAGGCGGCCTCAACATCGCTAACGGCCGCTATACGTTACTCGTTTGAGGGAGGTTGAGCGTCGGTGACTCACGCATTCGAGAACTCGGTGGAGGAGGGAGCAAGGGAGGAGACGGCTCGCCGTGCGCAAGCGTAGCCAAGAGTCGCTGCGACGGTAGCAATACCGCAGAAGGCAAAGTGAAACTCGGAAATGGGCAGCATCGTCGACGGACGACTCGTCAGTGAATCAACGCAGGAGAGTTCGACAAGATGTGGGTATTTAAGAGAAGCACTGCGGGTATAGAGTGGTATAGGAATGTGAAACGACAAGAAGAGGGTGGGTTATCGCCGGCAAGCCTGGGCTGGCTGAGTAGGGGTGTTGGGCAGTCGTGGGTTCGTTGATCGAACGGCGTCTTATATGGGGTGGCTGCGCAGATACATGACGAAGGCACGAGCGGCGCGCCTCGAGGCTTCCGCGCGTCGCGTAAAGTTGGGCGATGAGAGACACATGTTCAACTGGCCGCTTGGGAGGCGAGCCATGATAACGCGCTGCGCAGTCACAGCCTCGAGTGGATCCGGGCGTTTCGTGCGCGATCCAACACCATGAATAACGGATCCAGGCGGCGTCGGCAAGCTGGCAAGGTGCCAGTGTGGCAAGCGTGCTCTAAATTCGACGGGATGGCTTGTTCACACCAGGGCAGAGGGGGCGTCTTGTCGATATGCAGCGTCTCCGTATACCACTCCGTTATCGCAAATGGAGCGTAAGATCCAGGAATTCGTCCGAGAACGGTGGGCTCCATGACTAGCATGACTCACGATGTGACCGGCAGACCCGAGCAATTTAAATCCGGGCCAACTGTCCCGAGGGTGGGTGGCAGCCCTTGCCAATGCCGTGTCCTGTCCACCCAGACAGGCATAATCGATCAATTTGCGGACCAAAACAGATCCATCACCCTCCTATCGTTGGCACGGCGGTGGAGCGTCTTCGAGTGTCACAATATCCGACCTGCTTTTGTACTTTGTCTCCACTTTTCACGGGATACAACGATATCGGTGGGTATACAATCCACCGATCCCTGGAGGCGATCTCCGCCAGTACTAGTGCACTCGCCTGGTCAGCTACTCTATGTGACTCAAGCGATCACTTCCTGTCTGGTCTCAATAGGGCTGTGCGACTGTGCGACAGAATGGGACGGAATCAGGTGCCGCAAGTGCTCCATAGAACCAGGTCCAAAGGTCGAAGACACTAGTTCTTCAAGCGCACAAGGACCATCAGTATTTCCGCATCGATCGCTCCAGTGCCGAAACGATTCTTGTCGTCGTGCTCGATGACGAAACCCATTATCGGTTCTCTTCTCCGATAACGCGCACGGATTGGGCGGCATAACTCGGTACGTCCTGTCCAGGCGTGCACTGCAACAACTTTGCCGTACCTAGGCCTGCCTGCTGCGATGCGAGATGTTTGCGAGAAGCAGAGCAGTGGATCGGGCGCCGTTGAACTGTGGTTCGGTTGTCGTTAGTACTCGTTACAGTTCGTCTCGGGGCCATGGACAACTGCGAACGGACCGGAGTGTTCGTTGATGGCGCTGTCGGACGGTAGTAGGTGCAGCGGGTCAGGTCGGTCGGGTTTAAGTTTTAACGATACCTATTACTGCGGTGGTGAAGGACTCGGGTCATCGCCTACCCCTCTGAGGGGGGTCGATTACTGACATTGGCCCCGGGTCGGACACGTCAACTTCACCCACCAACTTGCGCGCAGTCGCCCGCTGGTTCTTTCTAGTCGTCACAGCAGCGGCGATGCCGACTGCATACCCGCTCCCTGACAACATTTCCCCGGCCGTCGTGTCAAACACTGCTTCCTTTCTCCGCATTGTTGCACTCGGCCTCATATCAGCTGCTGCAGTCGCCTCTCGTCTATTCGCCGTCGTCAACTTCGAAAGCATCATCCACGAATTGTACGTGCTCGTTTCGTTCGACGTGTCTCTGGCTGACCTCTTTGCAGCGATCCATGGTTCAACTAGTACGTCTCATCGTTCTCGTGAACGCGACTTCTTTTAACGTGTCACAGCCGCGCGACTAGGGTTCTCGCTTCCAAAGGATTTTATGTGAGTCCTTTCGTCGTTGACGGGGCAATAGCCTCATTCATCTTCTCTAGGCATTTTGGAACTGGTTCGACCACACGGCATGGTACCCCTTGGGTCGTGTCGTTGGTGGAACCATCTATCCCGGTATCATGGCGACAAGTGGGGTCATATACAACGTTCTGCATGCCTTGAACCTCCCAGTGGATATTCGCAACGTCTGTGTTCTTTTGGCACCGGGTTTCAGTGGTCTCACTGCCTGGGCCACGTATATGTAAACATTTCTTGCCTCCGTCTGACGACTCGTTTGACTGACTGTCTTGTCTAGGTTCACGCGAGAAATGAAGGATGACAGCGCTGGTTTGTTGGCTGCTGCTTTCATCGGTATCGTGCCCGGTTACATATCCCGTTCGGTCGCCGGATCGTACGACAACGAAGCGATCGCCATCTTTCTTTTGATGTTTACGTTCTTCACCTGGATCAAGGCGCTCAAACAGGGTAGCGCGTTCTTCGGCGCTGTCGCTGCCGTCTTTTACTTCTACATGGTTGCTGCATGGGGTACGTGTGCCGTCGGTTATTCTCGCGGAAAGACTGATCGAAGTCTCTCAGGTGGATATGTATTCATCACTAACATGATCCCTCTGCACTCTCTTGTTCTCCTCCTCATGGGTCGCTACTCCAACCGACTCTATGTGGCATACTCTACTTGGTACTCTATCGGTACACTTGCGAGTATGCAAGTTCCGTTCGTTGGCTTCCAGCCCGTTCGAACAAGTGAACACATGGCTGCTTTGGGTAGGTTTCTAAACTCGATCTACTCATTGGCTGATGTTCACTTTACTTCCAAGGTGTATTCGGCCTTCTTCAAATAGTCGCCTTCTCGCAGCTCGTCCGTTCTCACATTTCCTCAAAGCAATTCCAGCAAATATTGTTTGCGAGTGTAGTGGCCACTGGAATTCTGGGTGTCGTCGCTGTCGTCGCGCTCACCTACAAGGGCTGGATTGCGCCCTGGACCGGTCGTTTCTATTCGCTATGGGACACCGGTTACGCTAAGAAGTTTGTTCTTTGCTTTTCGAATCCATTCTTCAGCTCATATATGCTTTACAGGTACATTCCTATCATTGCCTCGGTTTCCGAACATCAGCCCACTGCATGGCCCTCATTCTTCATGGATCTTCATTTTCTGATATTCCTATTCCCGGCCGGTGTAGTGCTGTGCTTCCGCTCCCTCCGTGACGAGCACGTATTCGTCATCATCTACGCTGTGATGGCCAGTTACTTTGCTGGAGTCATGGTCCGTCTGATGTTAGCCCTTACCCCCGTCGTCTGTGTGACATCCGCGATCGCGTTATCGACACTGCTCGATACATATCTCGACCCCCGCGAGCCGGAGGCCGCACAACTGGATAATTCGTCAACGCAGGTGACTGCTACGAATCGCCCGTCTCAGGGCACGTCCTCGACCACTACGTCCTCTACGACTGCCACTTCCAAAAAAGCGAAGAAGAACAAGGAAAAAGAGACACTCCCCGTACCGGGAGGTGCCCTTTCCGAGCTTATTGCCGGAGTTGCTTCCTCTGCCGCAAATGCCGCGTCGGACGAGTCCACCTCCAAGTCGTCCAAGGGCATTTTCGGCCTCGACACGCGCCTCACTGTGCTCGTCAACGCGCTGGGGCTACTCCTGTTCTTCGTCGTGCACTGCACATGGGTAACTTCCAATGCATATTCATCTCCCTCTGTCGTCCTGGCCTCGAGTGGGCCAGACGGGAGTCAGCACATCATTGACGATTTCAGGGAAGCCTACTACTGGCTGAGACAGAATACGGCCGAGGACGCAGTTGTAATGAGCTGGTGGGATTATGGATACCAGATTGCGGGCATGGCGGACCGCCCCACGTTGGTCGACAACAACACTTGGAACAATAGTGAGCCCGAGTAGCCACCTTTTGAGTTTGTCTGACATCGTGTCTAGCTCACATCGCAACTGTCGGGAAAGCCATGTCCTCACCCGAGGAAGTGGCTTATCCGATCCTCCGCAAGCACGACGTGAGCTATGTGCTCGTCATCTTCGGCGGACTCATCGGCTATTCTGGAGACGACATCAACAAATTCCTGTGGATGGTTCGCATCGCGCAGGGTGTATGGCCGGACGAGATCCAAGAACCCAATTACTTCAACAAAGGAGAATACCGCGTCGACGACCGCGCTTCTCCGGCGATGAGGGAGTCACTCATGTACAAGATGTCGTACTATCGATTCGCGGAGCTATTTGGTGGACAGCAACCCACGGATCGGGTACGTGGGCAGCAGCTGCCCATGAACGGGCCCAAGCTGGACTATCTTGGTGAGTCGATCGCAAGCCGCAAGCGATTGCTGTACCTGACTTTTCGGGGATCGCAGAGGAAGCCTTCACTTCCGAAAATTGGATCGTGCGTATCTACGCGGTCAAGGGAGATGACATACTCGGACGAGATCACAAAACTGCTCAGAGTTTCTCGGAGGGCAAGAAGCGCAAGCGCTCCAAGCCCATGTCGAGGCGGAAGAAAGCCATCGCGAGTGTGTAAGGGCGTGTGGTATTACCGTACATGAAAATTTAAAAAGAGTGGACGGCCACGGATGTTTCGTGTCGCGAGGATGCTGAGTACGGTAGATGATGTGGTAGACTCGTCCAATGTTTTCTCTTAGCAACAATCGTAGACCGTGCTACAGGGGCCATTTGACACGTCATCTTAGTGCAGGACCACGTCTACTTTGTACCACCACCATGATATTCCACTCGCTCACCGTCTTGCTACTCGTCCTTCCGACGTTGATATCTGCTGCAATTTTCCCGCCGGGTACAAAGGTCAAGATGTTGGACCCGAAAGGCTTCAAGCGAGCCATGAAAAGTAATGTACGTACCCGCGTCTCTTCGTCGTCCCGTCCGATGCACTCAAGACAACATAGCGCACGAGCGTCGTCGCGTTCGTAGCGCCGTGGTGCGGGGTGAGTCGCTGTGTCGCGTTCCAGAGTCCAGCGCCGTTCTCAACTCCTCGATCCCGATACCCTTCGCGCCATTGACAGCACTGCCAAAGCATGGCCCCGGAGTACAGTAAAGCCGCTAGCACTCTCAGCCCGCTGGTCCCTTTCTACGCCGTCGACTGCGACGCCGAGTCCAACAAGCAACTCTGCGCGTCTCAGGAAGTACAGGGCTTCCCGACCGTCAAGGTGTTCCCTCGGGGCGGCCAGCTGCCCGGTCAGAAATACGAGTCGGGCGAGCGGACGTCGAACAATCTGATCAAGTGGGCGACGCGTTCGGTCCCGAACAAGATCAAGGCGTTGCCCAAACGGGGCGACATTCCGGAATGGCTCGAGACGGTGCGTACCCCCTCCCCCCGTCGGCCCCGTTTTCTCTGCGCTTTCGACGCGCGTATGTCGCTGACGCGTATTACGCGACAGAACGTCGACGTGCCGCGCCTCGTTCTGCTGAACAGGGACAAAAAGTTCCCGTTGTTGTGGCAGGTCCTCGGAAACAACTATTTCAAGAAGATCGCGTTCGGTCACCACAGCGATCCAGAGGGTACTTTTGCGGCGTCGTTGGGATTTACTATGGCCACCGAGGAGGGCAAGTTCTCTAAAGTGATCGTATACCCTGCTGGGTCGAGCGTACCTGTTCTGTACGAAGGTGAGCGTCTGGTCCATGTCGTCGCGTCACGTCACTCGATTCTCGTCTGGCGTAGGTGGGAACAAATACGAGCCGTTGTCCAAGTACCTTAGGTCGATAGTGGATGGGACGGCGGACTTTTCGAAGACGTCTCCCGCCAAGGATGAGCTATGACATGGTTGGCAAGGAATAATACATGCTCTTCGCCTGATTTCCCCCGACACTGACATTGATGATGGTCTGAACAAAGCGCAATCGATCAAGGTACTCCTTAAGTTGGAAAGGGATGTCGAATTTATTTGCAAAATTTCCGGAGGCTCTGTTACAGTCGAGCACTTTGAGTCGTTTGTCCGTTGATCCGGTACGGTGGCGTTCGAACCACGATGACCCCCGGTCCATGAACTGTGCGAAACATGATCCGGTTTGGGAGACGGGGATTCGGAAGATTGATACCCGGTAAGTTTCTGGTCGCCCGGCTCGGAGTCTTTCCCTTCGCTGACGATAGTGAACGTAGTCGGTCTATCTTTCGATCAGCGCACGTCGTTTCGTTCTATGCCTGTGATGATCTGACCTCGAACAGATCGACTGTCAGTGCCGTGGAAATCATTCTCGAGCCCCGTGTCAACGTACGACACGAATGTTGAGTCGACTATGTACCATGCCATTGGGTCACGTCACTGAGGGCCGAGGGGAATCCTTTCTCATAACAAACCGAGTTGAACGGCGGGACTATGCATGAACGGCTATGTATTGTCAGAAAGAGTCATGAATCTTGGGGATTTTAATCATGCTCTGGAATTTTTGCTCTGTAGCTGGACCAGAGGTGATGGAACCTGACTTACCATAAGTAGTGCTGGCGCTTGGCAGGAGCACTTGGCCCTGGGCTTGTAGAAGTGTGTGGGCGCTTCGAGCCCATCGGTTGGACACCTTTTGATCTCTCCCAGTCCTCTAGTCCGTGAATTCGCTGGCTGGTCCGGATTAGGGATTGGTGGAGTATTTCATGGACGTAAGAATCACGCTGGATAGGGAGTTTTACGGCTCCGTCATTCCCTGGCCAATCATTTGCTGGGTTGTTCAAGGCTTCCTCCATCTCCTTGATGAACCACTGCGAGGATGACAACCGCTGCATGTTGGAATCGTAAACAGGCACAGAGTGAGTGGTGTGCCACTGTGCCTCAGGACCTGCTTGTTCCCTGATCCACTCATATAGTTGGCGGTCTGTGTCGCTAGGAGGATCGACATACAACGATTTGAAGATGAGAATGAGCGAACGAACGAGGTTGAAAAGAGGAGTAGGTTGCCTAGGTTTAAAATCTCTCGACGGAAATTGTCCTTGAATGAAAAGCAGAACCTTTTGGTTGCCGCCAAGTTCAAAACCACCTTGGCACTTGCTCTCCTCAAATGCTACCAAGTCATGCCACCGATTTATCGGCAGGTAGGTTTCCTTTGCTGGCACGAAGGATAGCATCGACCATCCAAGGACATGTATAAATGACTCTAGATCATCGGCAAGAGTGTGGTGCTTGCCGATATGCTGGAGCAGATTGGCAGACATAAATTGCCATGTCCCCTGTATAATTCTCGTTCATTAGTTCCTCGAAGTGATTGACCTGAATACCAGCAGCGCACCGTGCGATCAGGCCTCCTATTCCCAAACTTCGTGCAGTCCTTCGCCGACTCCCAGTCGATCAATAAGCCCCTTCCCTCATCCATACTGATAATATTCCCAGGACTAATATCACGATGTAAGATCCCTGCAACTTCATATGCATGTGAATGTGCTTCTCGTATTTCAGAATAATCTGGCAATATATAAAGTAATCAGTCACCTTTGACTGCGTCAAGGACGACAGATGTCAGCTCCTTAGTGGACTTGAATGTCGTTAACGGATGTCCGATGACACCAAGGACGAGTCTATAGTGCCAAAAGGCTGAAACCTGGGGAGTAGCTGACAGCCACGCTTGGTGTACAAATGCCTGCGTCTGTGTCAATCCACCATCCACGTCGCCACCTGCAAATAGTTCCGGGATGTTCGGAGTCCCTACGTCACTAAGTCTCTTGTAGACCTCGTGCTCCTGTAGAATATCTTCGTTGCTTGAGCTTGAGATATATCGCCAGGTATCCTTCAGAAAAACGCGCTGCTCCTTCGCCCAATCACTTGGATTTGACTCGCTATCTCCACGTTGCAGTGACTTCGCCGAATTGGGAATCCATATAAGAGGAACAGTCTTCGTGCACCGACCAGCAATGGACCGGTTCGGAGGAGCTGGCCGAGGACCATAGGCATGGCCCCATTCCAAGAGACCAGGGATGTCGTACTCGAAAATCTGCACAGCTTGATCATCGATGACCAGTTTGTCCCTGATTCTGGCCGCGATGTCAGGATCCAATGTTGCAGGACGAACTGACATATCACGTCCTCGATCCTTATGCACGAGGTGATTGAAGCGCCATAAGAAAGTGGCCAAGAGAGTAGGATTAGAGCAGTATTGAAATGCCGAACTGACAATTGCTCCTGCAGTGTCCCACCGGAGAAATCGTGCATGACTGTCTGTGACAAGTACCGCAAAGGAAAAGTGGCGAAACTGATGACTATGATGAGCACTAGCATGGTCTGCGAGTTGTCCGCGGATCTCTTGTGCCATCTTGGTTTCTGGAGTAAAACTGCGTTCTTGAACAGCTGCAGAATGGAACTCGGACTTTGGATCTTGGAAGGCAACAGACTCTTTGCCCTTTTTGAACTCGATCCAGAGCTCCATGCGATCGAAATCAGGGGCTTGAGGCGTAGAGTCTCCATCAGCATCATAAAAGCAAATGCCTGGCTTCAATTCTTGCTTCCCTTTGTTTCCAGTGTTGACAGCGATGAGATCTGGAA
>JBBPMC010001214.1:0-12360 GCA_038090115.1 Strobilomyces echinocephalus
ACGACGACCCATTCGAGATCCATTACACCAAATGCCAGAGCACTTGCGGGTGGGCTGTTGTTCGATGTGGCTTGACTGAAGACATTGATAGCAAGGGCCGGTACGGACAATGGGTTCTTCCCCTTTCGAACACTCACTGTATATAACAGCTTCGTTTTTAAGAATCAAGTGCGTCACCCTCCCAGTAAAGCAATGGAGAAGGCACGATTAGCCACTTTTGGTGAAGGCTGGTGGCCCCACGACGGGGAATCAAGTCATACTGCGACGTCCGCCAAGGTAGGTCATGGGTGATGCTGTCCCCCTTCAAACTGACTGATTATTCAGATGGCTCAAGCAGGCTTTGTGTACACGCCGCAGGCAGCTGGCGATGACACTGTAACGTGTCTCTATTGTAACCTTTCGCTGGGTGGTTGGGAGACAGAAGACGATCCGGTGTATGGTTTGTACTCAAACGTTAGCAGCTCTTCTGAATCATCGACAGCCAGGAACATCGTAGACGGGATAGTAAATCTGGGACGACTTGTCCTTTCCTAGCATTCTCAGAACAGCAGTCCGAGGATGAGCTAGCAGCGGTCCACATCGTGGACCCACTTCCGTCACGTTCCAAGAGGGGAAGGGCTCGTTCCAAGACGTCGAGTACGTCTTCTAAACCCCGACGCAAGACTAAAGCAACTCGCGGTAAACCTGTCAAGGCATCCGCTCCGCTGCCGCAGCGCTCTCCATCGCCAAGCCAGACAGTCTTAGCCAAACAGGACCCAGACTCTGCTCCTGAAGCATCTGTGAATGTCTCGTCTGCAGGTGACCCTGTACCGCACTCCAACGCTGAATCGCTGCCTCTCAGTAAATCGCACAAGAGTTCAGTGCCTTCGTCACGTGATGGACCAGTGTCTTCGTCCGGCCCAAGTGATTTGAGCAAGCTGAATACCTCGTCCCACATTTCGCAGAGCAACCCAGATCCTATCATCTCATTGTTACCTGCAGGGCAGCCTATAGTCTCAAGCTCCCAGTGTCTGACCAGTCGTGAACGGACAATGACATTGGAGCAATGGATACGACAAGAGATCAGTCTTGGTTACGAAAGGCTTTTGGTGGATGGGCAGAGACAGATAGCACTATTTAAAGCAAAGGCAGCAGAGCTTAGGAAATGTATTGATGAACTATGAATGAATTGGTTGATAGTAAGTCATTGCCTTCGTAACTCGGGGAAGTGCCGCCTAGCGGCGGCGCAAACCTTGCCTGATCATCCGTAGCATTGCAACAGTAGCATATTCTAATATTCTCGTACATAATATACGTGGTATATATGGTGGAGGCGACAAGTGGTGTGACCCGAAAACGGGCACTCGGGCTCGTTTTCGACACGGTGGAGGCGACGAGAAGCGATGTGGCCTGAAAACCAGCACTCAGGGTCGCGTTTGGACCCGGTGAAGGCGATGGGAAGCGGTGTGGCCCGAAAACGAGCGCTCGGGCTGGTTTAGAGCACGGCAGAGGTGACTGGGAGTGGCGAGGCCTGAAAACGAGTGATCGGACTCATTTTCGCACGGTAGAGGCCCGAAAACGAGCGTTCGGGTCGTTTTGAACACGGTAGGGGGGAAGGAGGGCCGTGTTGCCCGAAAGCAAACGGCGGCGGCACGAAAATGGATCGTTTTCGACGCGTGAGCGGTGTGGCCCAAAAACGAACGATTGAGCTTAGCTATGTGGAGGCAACGGGGAGCGATGGGGCCCGAAAAACGGCGACGACCGTGCGAAAACGAGTGCTCGTGCTTGTTTGGCGATGGTGGGGAGCAGGACCCGAAAAAAAGTGGTCCGCGAAAGCGGGCGCTCCGGCTCGGTTGGACACAGCAGAGGTGACGGGAGGGCCGTAAAATGCGCGAAAACGAACATCGTGCTCGTTTGGACACGATGGAGGCGGCAGGCGAGCGATGAGTGCCGAAAAAGCGTGGGGGGAGGCGCGAAAGCCATCGATCGAGCTCGTTGGGACGGGAGGCGGTGGGGCCGAAAAATGGCTATAGTTCGAAAACGAACGGCAGCGGCGCGAAAATGAACGATCGAGGCTCGTTTTCGACACAGAAGAGGCGACGGAGACTTGTCGGGGAGTGGGGTGGCCCGAAAGCGAGCGCTCTGGCTCATTTTGGACACGGTGAAGGCGACGGAAGGCTGTGGGGTGCCAAAAAAAAAAAGGCCGCAGCGGCGTGAAAACAAGCATTTCGGCTTGTTTGGACACGATGGTGGCGCAAAAGCGAGCGCGAGCGCTCGTTCGGACGTTGTAGAGGCTACGGGGAGTGCCAGGACTCGAAAAACGGGCCGTTGTGGTGCGAAAACGAGTATTTCAAAGGGCTTGTTGGATACGGTGGAGACGACAGGGAGCGATGGGGGCCGAAAAAATGCGGTGGAGTAAAGGCGAGCGTTCAGGCTCGTGTTGACACGGAACGATGGGCGGCGCTAGGGGCCAAAAAAACAGCGGTGGCAGTGTGAAAACGAGAGTTCGGGCTCACTCAGGCAGACACTGGAGACGACGGGAGGCTGTGGGGTCGAAAAATAATAGCATCAGCGGCGTAAGAACGAGTGATCGCACTCATTTGACCACGGTGGAGGCGACGGTGAGCGGTAAGGCCTTAAAACGAGTGGTGGCGCCGCAAAAGCGAGCATTCGGGCTCGGGTCGATACAGTATAGGCGGCGGAGAGCGGTGGGCCGGAAAGCGGCGGCAAGCAAGCGTTCATGCTTGAGTCGACGCAGTGGGGGAGGCCGGGTGGACCCTCGAGCCAACTTGGAGAAAGCGACGATGGTCGCATGGACACGGCGGACGGCTCGCGAGTGTTCGCACTCGAGGACGCGTAGGGCCCGGGGTGGCTGGCGAGCGTAGTTGCTCGAGTGTGCCGCTCAACGTAGTTAGGTACAAAGCTATGAACCACTAGGGGCAGTTTCCCACGATTTATGGGTGCGGCAGAAACCTTGCCAGACAGGTGCACGTGCATCAATGTTATTCAACAAGTCCTCATTGTGATCATTTTATCTTCCAGTGTGCACTGGAAACCCGCTGTACATTCTCTGTGCAAAATGTATAGCATGGGACTTCCAAGCAACTTCAGAACACAATGCATGCAACGTCAGGTATATATCCCGTATCCAACTAAGTTACTCCGCCAATCGGAAGTTCCGTGATTCGTAACTCACTACAGTGCAGGTGCCGGCCAGGCTCGCGTAACGAGGACGTCGCCTAAGTATGATACATAAGTAAGGACCGAAGAGCACAAAGTTGGCGCCACCCTCAATCGGTTCCCTTACCTGAACCATGGTCTTGTTCCCCCTCAATGTTTCTGAGTCGATTCACGAGATCTTCTCTCGTATCCCGTCTCTTTCCGCGTTCAATGCAGCCGTCGCGTGCACCGCGGTGTTTGCGTTCCTCAAGTTGATTGGCATGTCGCGCAAGCGGCTTCGGACGACCGAACTGAAAGGACCCCCCAGTTCGAGTTTCTGGTACGGCGTCGAAATGGAACTCAGGAAAGCTCAAGACAAGGCTTCTGTGTATGAGTCATGGGCGCGCATGTATGGTGCCGCCTATGAAGCCTCGGCAGCTCTGGGACAACGTAGGATCGTCTTGTGCGACCCTAAGGCCATCGCCCACGTTCACGCCAAACAGAGTTCGACGTATGTTCGGCTCCCTGAAATGAAGAACTCCTTCCGCATGATGGTGAGCGGAGTTTTGATGCATTGTGTTCATATTCATATTTTAACCGTACCATCATAGTTTGGACCCGGTATACTCTGGGCAGACGGGGAGGCTCACAGAAGGCATGTTTTCAGATTAGCTGCGGCGGGGATTACATGATGATGAGTTCGTTAGGCAGCGCAAGGGGTTGACTCCGGCTTTCAGTATTGCTGCAATTCGGAGGTCTACGTCGATTTTCTATGATTCAGCACACAAGGTAGTTATCCCTTTACACATTTTGTCCATCCAAAGCATCATTGCTGTCTGTCAGGCCAAGGGAGCTTGGAATACTCTTATCGAGTCAGAAGGTGGCGAGAGTGCAGCGATTGAGGTGCGGAAGTGGTAAGTTACGCAAATTGACTTGTCTGGTCAATAGTATTCAGTTTGACGCTCATTTGCAAAGGATGAGCTGCATCGCGTGAGCGTTCCCTCTTACTCGCTTCCTCGCTTTTTACACCTCCTACAGCCTCGATATCATTGGTCTTGCCGGTTTTTCACACGACTTCGGTGCTCTCGATGGGAATCACAACGCAGTCATTGAGATCCGCGATGCTCTACAACTGTCCCCTTCGTCTGCATTGTCTCTCTTTTCGCAGGTGTTTCGATTCCTCGCCCGGGTTCCCACGTCGCAAACGAGGGTACAATGGAAGTTGAACACTACATTGGATGATATATCGAATGTCTTGATCGCCAGAACGAAGCAAGAGTTAGATAAAGGCGGAGTTGGCGACAGGGGGGAAAGCTCCATCATTGGAGTTCTGAGTACGTCTCAGTCTCGATAATTTAATTCGGGTTGCCGACCTGTTCGAAATAGTCAAGGCAGAGGGCGCAGAGTCAACGTTTCGCTTGTCAAAGGAAGAGATTCTTGCACAGGTGATTTGAAATCTCGTGAATTGCGAAGCTTTCTCAGATGTCACCGTAGATGAAATCCATAATGCTTGCGGGATTTGGCACTACTTCTAGTAAGGACCTGGTTTACATTCGGGGAAAGACTTGACTCAATCTTCCACTAGCCACCCTGACGGTGACTACATCTACACCATTTTCGTCTCGTGACTCATGCCCAACCTGTAGTGGGCCCTCATTGAACTCGCACGAAGCCCTGACATCCAGACGAAGCTGAGGAATGAGCTTCTTGAGCACGATTCAGAGCCATCGTATGATCAACTCGCCGACGGACTTCCCTATCTCGACGCTGTCGTTCATGAGACTCTCCGCATCTACCCTTCAGTCCGTGAAACGACTCGGCAGGTGTGTTTATTGAAACTTACGTCGATCCTGCTGGTCTCACCCGCTACTGTTTGCTCGAAGGCCACCGAAGACGACGTAATTCCTCTGTCGAAACCGGTTTACACCAAGTCTGGCCAGCTGATCGAAACCTTGACTATCGCCAATGGGACTATCATTTCGATGCCCATAGCATCTGTCAATCGCTTAGAGGAGCTGTGGGGCTGAGATGCTAAGGTGTTCAAACCAGGCCGATGGCTCGAAGACGAGGACGGTCGCGATGGAATTCCTGATAGGGCCAAAGAAATACAAGGGCACCGTCATCTGCTGACATTTACTCATGGGCCCAGGATGTGTCTCGGGAAGACCTTTGCGGTTACTGAACTGAAGGCGAGGCATAGTTTCGTATATCACTTGATATCTAGGGCTGAGACTATCTGGCAGGTCGTGTTGTCTGTGCTCGTCAAGAACTTTGTCTTTGAGCTGCGTGATGGTGTGGATATGAAGATTGAAATGAGTGGAAATATTCCACGGCTTCCGGCGGTTGGCAGTGGCAAGACCGGAGGGGAGGTGCTACTCTGTGTAAGGTCGTACCTAGGGTGAGAAGACTTGCTTTGATAAATCTGTATGCCTTTCGTTTCTATTTACTCTGCCTCAAACGGTAGAAACAAAAACGTCTTCCGAAAATGTCAAGGTTATCCTTTCGTGATCAGGCCTTATCATAATGTAGTATGTTCTGTCGATAGCAAGCCAGGGGGCAAGAACCAGGAAGCTGGTACAGCATGCCCCGGGGAAAATGTAGGGTACGTCTGCACTGTTTTTATTGTTTTTCCTTTCCCGGCGGGGTCCGGTCATCATCTTAGTCCGTTCATCCTGCTATCGGTCCATGTCATCGTCGACTTCCTCCGTGTCTCCTTTCTTTTCACCAACATCTTCATCTTCGGGATCGGACTCGATGGGCTCATTGGCGATCAAAGTGGTCGACTCGCCTCCGAGCCTTTTATTTTTGCCAGCTTCGCGCGCAGCGATCGTCACATCTTCCCCAAAGAGGCGAAGACTGAGCGCACTGTATACCCAGCAGTCAGGCATCAGCGGTGGCCTATATGTTGTACAGACGGCCGAGCCACGAAACACGCACCTCTTGGCCTTCTTGTCAATCATGAGCGTCACGGAGACGTTGGATTTCCAGAGCGGTAGCATGAGGTCGTACGAGAGGCTAGGGCCATGAGCTAGCACCAGAAGTATGAAAGAGCTGATCGTGCCTACGTCGTATCGGCAGACTGCGCCGGAAAGCGTACGACGTGACTGCCAGAACCTGAGGAAGGTGAAGCGGACGCTCAGACGCACATAAACAGGAAGAGCGTCCCAGCACCACTCACCTCTCGCCTCGATCGCCGACCGGAACGGCTCCCTGAACGACGTACACAGCGGGTAATACGTTTCCAGCAGGACCCGCAGCGCTCTTCCGTCCGCCTCCATGATTGTCCTCGGATCGATGTAGGGTAGGACGACCGGAAGGCCCTCGCCGAGAATGCGAAAGTGCGCCTCCATCCCGCGACCGGCTTCCTGCTTCGTGACCACCTTGGTCCCTGCTGTCATAAGCCGCATTCGAGTGTAGTCGTTGTGTGCGAGGACCGATTTGACGAGGTCGTTGATGAGGTAGAGCGACCGCACGGCGTCCCCCTCGGGGTTGCGCACGAGCACGTTCGAGGTCGGGAAGGATGGGGTGAGGTGCAACTGCTGGCTACACTGTGTGAGCTAGACAAAAAGGAGAAGAGGAAATAGGGCCTTATTTACATGCAGGTTGTGAGAGTGGGGTCGTTAGGAGACAACAGAGTGTAGGGCATTTCCTTGAACGAGGGGTCGGCGACGGCCCGTGTGGGTCTGGTTATTTCAGCTCCAGGCGTAGGGGGTGGCGGCTCGGTGGCTGATTCGTACTTGGTACTGATTATGTTGTCGTCGATGGCGGTGGTAGGTGCGGCGGAGAACGTGGTCGTAATGGGAACTTGTTCAACATTGACGTCGTTCGAGGTTTCCAGCCTAAGCTTCTTGCTCTCGGCCACATCAGAGTCCTCGGCTGCCCGTTTCCTTTGTATCTGTGAGTGCACACAGGGCGCAGATCAGCGAAGCGCTTACCCAGCCTGTTTGCTTATGGAAGGACGATGGGTCTCCTTGCGCTGTATCACTGCGACGAAGAACCCGCCGGTGTCTTGAAGATGTGGATATATACGTATACTGCGTCCGCAATCAACACAAGCGATTGGGTAGCTATTACCCACATACCAGTGCTCGAGGTGCAGCGCGCCGGCGTTGTTAGGCGGCCAGTGTGTCTCCAGCATCTTCGACTCGGCGCGCTTGTCTTCTGGGACGGTCACCATGTACGCATCCCAGGAGGGGTACGATGTGTCAATCGACCGACCGACTGTCGGTGACCAGTTCGTGATGCCAGGTCGACGAATTAGTTCTGGCAGCTCGGACGATACGTCCACCAACTCGAACTCTGTCGGCGGTAAGCAGGGTCACGGAAAGGTAAAAGAACACCCCAATTATACTAACCTGGGTAAGAGTTCAGAGCGGCGGCGATGACGGCCTCATTCTCGACCGGATTCAAGGAGCACGTGGAATAGACGATGCGTCCGTCCGGCTCGAGCATTCGCATGGCGCGTTGAAGGATGCGAACCTGGAGCCTAAGAATGGCGTCGTCAGACGTGAAACATGTTTGGGGCTTCTGTGGCTAAACGAACCCATGCAAACCATTCCCGTCCAGTGGTTGCCAGCGCTTCCAGATACCGGCGTTCTTTCGCAGCGTCCCATCTCCGCTGCACGGCACGTCACAGAGGATACGGTCGAACAAGAGCTGACTCGCGGTGTTTTTCACAGATCGACGCCCTTCACTCATCATGGAGCGAAGGACAGGATAGATGGATGCGTCGAGGTTGGTGACCATGAAGGAGGGACTTGGCAGGCGAGCAGATTGATGAATAAGAAGATGAGAACGTCGCGAATCGCTGTCGTTGGCGATGAGAAGACCGGGGGGTGTTGATGCTGCGGTGGTAGTGTCGTTTGCATGTAATGCTTCGAGGAGCTGTGCTGTCTTGTCTCGAAATCGATTATGCCGATCTGCTGAATTGGTGATAAATTACCTTGGATCCCGGTGCTGCACACATATCAATCACCTGTGCGTAGCAAGAACGATTAGGAACAGTCGACGTGGGTCGCGGTAGCACTGACTTTATGGTAGGACTGAACGTCGAGCAAGAGGGGTGGTAACATGCTCACGGCTTCTTGCCTGGATATATTTCCCTTCGCAGTGAGCATAAGTGTCATGTTGAATCGACCGACGAAAAAACCGACCACTTCGGTTTCATGCACCAAGAAGGAATGGAACTTTTTAAACTCAGGCGATGTCCTCAGAACTTTTTTGGATACATTGAATTGCCATGCAAGCCCTTCAGGATACCTGTATATTCTATACGCACAAGTTCAAGACGCACGCGACCGAAACGTACCATAGGAGCTGCGCGGGAGGGGGAATAGCCTCGTCTTCGAAGGTGACGTGCTGCAATAGCGGGATATAGGTGTCCCTGATCGTGTTTCCAAGAGTTTGAGCTGTCCTTTCTTCACAGTAAGCACAAATCCGGCCGTCCTTTATGGATGTTGACGCGTACTGTCTACCGCCAGTTATGCGGAACGTGGTTGGGAGCGGCTGGCGCAACGAATCCATGAAGGCACTCCATTCATCTTCCGGTATTATTTCCTGCGCTTTGTAGTATTTTTCGAATCGTTCGTTGTGCATGTCTGCCCGATCGAGCGCACGTCGGGCATCATGTTTGGCCTGCCGGGTCGCCTTGCTCTCGGCACTTCTTTTGCCATGTCTGGTTCTTCTCTGTGGAAGATCAGAGTAAAGGTGCTTGAAGAAGGACGGAAAGAGGAGCCTACAGCCATGTTTGTAGCTTGATCTCCAGATGAGTCGGTAGAAGGTTGTCTGGAACGGAAGGCTTTGTCAAACAACCGCTTTTGGTCAAGTAGATGCGACGCGCGTCCTCATCTCGACCTTGATTGGCCTCTCGTGACCTCCAACATGGCGCAGCGTCCCACCGCAGAAATAAAGGTCCCCTCGCAAGACCCAAAGAAGCAGAAGGAGGAGGAGGAGAAGAAGAAGAAGGACGCGGAGAAGAAAGCTGGCACGCCCAAAGCCAACGGGGACAAGAAGGAGGAGGAAGAGTTGGTGCGTCAGACGGGCGTGATCGTTGTCTCCGGTGCTGATGATGTGTTTCCTAGTCGGAGGAGGACGCCCAGCTCAAGTCTGAGCTGGAGATGCTGATCGAGCGACTCAAGGTACTTCAGCGTCCCTTAGTAGCTCGCACTTGCACATATGTCTCGATCAGGAACCCAACACGGAGCTGTATAGGCCTGCTCTCGAAACTCTACGGGTACTTATAAGAACATCCACGTCTTCCATGACGTCGGTTCCCAAACCTCTCAAGTTCCTTCACCCCTGCTACCCTGACCTCCAGAAGCTTTTCGACACGTGGGCCCCGTCAGAGGACAAGGCGAGTCGTCTGGCCTATCCATGATATACGACTTATTGTTTCACAGAGTCTCTTCGCCGACATCTTATCTGTTCTTGCTATGACGTATTCCGACACCCAGCCGCGAGGGACCCTACGATACCGGTTACTCTCGGCCTCTTTGCTCCCATCATCGTCCACGATTCCGGAACCAGGCTCGTGGGGACACGAGTACGTTCGTCACCTGGCTGCAGAGCTCGGGGAAGAGTACACAATCCGCGACGAAGCGGTTTCGTCCCCCCCTACCACGGATGCTGATGCGGCTACGAAGCCTGAGCCAGTCAAGGTTCCAGGAACGATTGATGATTTACGCGCGCTCGCATTGGAATGCGCGAAATTCTTCCTTAGTCATAACGCTGAACCCGACGCTGTAGATCTCTTTGTGGAACTTGAAATGGTAGATCGAATAGCGGGACTAGTTGACATCAACACCTTCGGGCGCGTTTGCACGTACATGGACCGGTAAGTAAGGCACACAGCCGGTTCTTGTGATATCTCACGACCTCTCTAGATGCGTGACTCTTCTTCCTCCACCCGATGACGTTGCTTTCCTACGGGCTATTCACACCATCTATCTTCAGTTCTCCAAGTTCCCTGAAGCCCTCAGCGTTGCAGTTCGACTAAATGATGCGGAATTAATTCGACAAGACTTCAACGCATCCGGGAACCCGTCAGTTACCCCCCTTGTTTACTTCTTCTCCTGGTCTCTGAATCGAAACTCCAGGGTCATGAGACGCCAACTTGCCTATCTCCTCTCTCGGGCTCGAATACCGTTGGAGTGGCTACACCCTCCGGCGTCCGAGGACGCGGACGCAGAAACAGAACTTCCGGAGGATATTGTGGAGTGCCTCAGCAACACTCACCTAAGCAGATACTTTAGAGAATTCGGCAAGGAACTTGGTGTTGCGGATCCCAAGAGCTTGGAAGACGTATATAAAAGCCATCTGGAGAATACACGTAAGGACATCTTCTCGAAATCAAAATAACTAAAAAGACAACGAGCTGTGAACAGGGGGAGGTTTGTCTGCGAACGTCGACTCAGCCCGGGGAAACTTGGCAGGCACCTTCGTCAACGCATTTGTCAACGCAGGATTCGGAAACGACAAGCTCATGGTCGAAGCGGAAGAAGGTAACAGCTGGGTGTACAAGAACAAGGACCACGGTCAGTCGTGCACATTTGTGTCATGGCACCCACTGAAGCATTATGTCAGGCATGATGAGCGCTGCGGCCAGTTTAGGGCTCAGTTTGCTTTGGGACACAGATATCGGTCTCAGTCATGTCGACAAGTACACATACTCGTCAGAAGAGTACATCAAAGCTGGCGCCCTTCTCGCTACAGGTCTTTTGAATTCAGGTGTACGCACGGAAGCGGACGCCGCAATAGCGCTTCTTGGAGATTACACGACAAATCCTTCTCTTCCCCTGAAAACAGCCTCCATCGTTGGTCTTGGCTTGGCCTACGCTGGTTCGCACCGAGAAGACCTACTTGCCCTGCTCTTGCCTGCGGTGGCAGACGAATCTACTTCAATCGAGATTGCCGCGCTGAGCGCTCTCTCCCTTGGTTTCGTGTTCGTTGGAAGCGGTCACGGCGAAATCACCAGTATCATCCTCCAAACCCTGATGGAAAGAGATGAAAAATCCCTTGGAGACAAGTGGGGACGATTCTTGGCTCTAGGGCTTGCCCTTCTCTACGTTGGTAAATCTGTTTGCGAATGTCCTTGGATGGACGCCGTGGTGACCCGTGATGTTTAGGACTTCAGGATGCGTCTGATGCAACGCTAGAAACGCTGAAAGCTATCGAGCACCCAATATCTAGACAAGCCCAAATTCTCGTCGAGGTCTGCTCGTTCGCGGCCACTGGGAATGTTTTACGAATACAAACGCTTCTCCATCTATGCGGCGAACACTTAGAGGCTGTAAAGGAGAGAGAAGAGGCAGCGAAGGAAGAGAAGAAAGATGAGAAAAAGGATGAAAAAGAGGCCGAGCAAAAAGCTGACGATACCCGGATGTCATTCGCCGTGCTTGGCATCTCTGTCATTGCAATGGGTGAGGAAATCGGTTCGGAAATGTCGATGCGGCAGTTCAATCACCTAGTAAGCTGGAACGATATCCGATGCGCGTAGCATACTTAACATGCGTGGATAGATGCATTACGGTGATCCTATCATTCGGAAGTCTATTCCCCTCGCTCTTGGTTTAATCAGCACTTCAAATCCCCAGCTGCCCGTCCTTGACACACTCTCCAAATATAGTCATGATAACGACCTTCAAGTCGCACTCAATGCTATCTTCGCAATGGGTCTAGTGGGTGCGGGAACCAACAACGCTCGTCTTGCTCAAATGCTCCGTCAACTTGCTGGGTACTATTACAAGGAGCCCGACTGCTTGTTCACGGTTCGCATCGCTCAAGGTTTGGTACATATGGGCAAAGGCACACTGGGGCTCAATCCCTTCTTTTCTGACCGGAACATCATGAGCCGGCCGGCCATCGCTGGTTTACTGGCAACGATCACGGCGTTCACGGACGCCAAAGCATGTAAGTAATATTATCGCATTCCAGACGACGTCAGGCTCAAGTTTGACCGCGTTGTAGTCGTGCTAGACAAGCATCATTGGATGTTGTATTACCTCGCGTCTGCCATGTGTCCGCGGTTCTTGATTACGCTCAACGAAGACCTTCAAAACCTTCCTGTAACGGTCCGCGTGGGGCAGGTAAGTCGATCGTTTACAAATTGCATCGACGTGATACTCACGGTATCAACTAGGCTGTCGATGTAGTCGGCCAAGCTGGCAAGCCTCGCACGATCTCTGGTTTCCAGACGCACCAGACACCGGTGCGTTTGGGTACGAC
>JBBPMC010001215.1:0-10042 GCA_038090115.1 Strobilomyces echinocephalus
TATCCCTACCTCCTTGCGGGACACTGGGTTACGCTTGGGAATAAGTCGATATTAGGTGCCAGCCGGAGAGACTCACGCTAGGACAGCCCAACTGGGATCGAGGTCACATCCGTAATGGTAGGTACCGTCGTCACTTGTGGATTGAGGGACGACCTGGAGAGCTTGCGCAAGCGGAGCCATGTGCCACGGGACCGTTTGATTCGATGTACTCAGTGATGGTGAACCCGTACGACGAGAGCTGTTTGTACGACTCTCCGGAGACTTGGTGTTTCAAATATCGGTTCTGTGCCGCAGGCGCCAGGCGGTTCGTAATCATCTGCGGACGTGCCAAGTCAGCTAAGTAAAGTCACGCCGGTCAAACAGGGCCGGTCCACCTCAACCAATCAGGCCGAGTTCCAAATCAGGTGAAGGGTATGCATGCTTCCTGTAGGACTTAACTCAGGCTCTGAAAGATCCAAAGTCGTTCGTCATGTGAATCTGGCTGGTACTTACTAAGTTGCGAACATGGCCTTGGACTCAGCCTCCTTGAAGATTTGAACTTTCGGACGACGCGGCGATCGCCGAACACGTGTGGTAGGCATGGTCGTCTACGCGTTTTTCCCACGGTTCGTACGCGTTGTTTGCGAGTGTTTGTACCACGTTCAAGTGATCGGCTTGGGAGGCTTTCTATGTGGTTGAGCGGAGTCGCGTTCTGGAGGTTGACCGATTCTGTACTTTTATTCTCCCTATCATGAACTCCTCCTCTGAACCATCCGATGTATTCTCTCTCTCAGATCACCTCCTCGCAGAACGCCTCCAGTTCGTCAAAGAGGTATACCACTTCACTCACCCTTGCCTTCTGCTCACCCCTTGCTTCAGATCGGCTTTGGAAACTGGGGCAGTGTATGGCTCTGCCACCCAAAGTCCTCCTCGGGCAAGGTCAAGGACTTGGAGGTCGCTGTCAAGCTCGTTCACCGTTCCAAGACTTCCACCACCGCTGCCAGAGTACGCTCATTGTACGTGTCTCTCCTCGATCTGTATTCGAACTAATCGCACCACCATCCCTATGTTAGATGGAATGAAATGAAGATCGTTCGATCATTCAAGAATGACCCGCACCCGTCTATCGTACCCTTTCATTCATTCATTATCACTCCATCCTATGCGCTCATCACAATGTCCGTCCGTTGCTTGCCATTCTTCGTTCAACTCACCATCGTTCCTAGGGCATACCTTCCCACCCTTGTTCCCGTAGAGGTATCCGAGTCGCGCGCAAAAGAGTGGTTCAAGTTACTCCTCTCTGGTGTTCACTTCCTGCACTCGAGGGGTGTCGTACACAATGATATAAAGTAGGCATACTCTATTCTGGCGGCTGTTTATTGTAATACTCTGCACTTTCCTAGGCCAGCCAACATTTTACTCTCTCGTGCCAATGTCCCCGTTCTCGTCGACTTCGGATTTGCTGAAAAGTATGATCTTACTTCTCCCAAAGCCTTTCACAGCAACTTGACATATGGTACACCTGAGGTATGTTGTTGTTCGACTGCGTCACCCATTCCTCACGAGTGTTCCTCCAGTACCTCTCTCCAGAGCGCGCTCGCGGGCACCCGCACGATACCAGGAAAGCCGACATTTGGTCTCTCGGAGTAACCTTCTTCGAAATTCTCGTTGGACGCACCCCTTTCGAGTATGAGGAGGGCGAAGTCTTTGAAAAGAAGGAGGATCTTGAGAAATATTGGAATCGAACCGTACGCACCCTCGGTCTCTAGGATCGTACTTGTTTAACGGGGCTGTATAGATGCGGGGAAAATGGGTCGGGAAATTTTCCGTGTCTCAACCTGTCGAGGGTTTACTGAAACGCATGATTGTTCCCAACGCCGACCTGCGGTGCACGGCTGCAGAGTTGCTTGGTGATCCTTATTGGGTCGCAAGCCCAGTGACGCCTCTTCACGGGCATAGTATGTCACTCATGATGTATACTGTTCATATCCTTTGTTCAAACGCATTTCTTAGGGAAATCGGCATCGTCAACGGTTCCGTCCACCACGCATGCTCCAACATCGTCGTTCTTCAACTCCTTCAGGGACACTTTCAAGGACAAAGAGAAGGAGAAAGAACCATCATTATCGCGTCTCCTCGACATTCCCCTTCCGTGGTCAGCGTCAAAGGCTACGCCAGGATCTTCTGTATCACGCATGGTATCAAAGATAGAGCCTGCCTCACGACCTGCATCGAGAATAGGAGTTATTTCACGGCCAGAGTCCAGGACGGGATCCACTCCGAAGACACGCAGGGTTGCATCAGGTACATTGTCAGCGTCCCAATCCAGGTCACCCGAGCCGCCTTCCGGAACAACAATGTCGTCGCACCGTCGAGCTGTCGTGGAACAAGTATCATCTACCTCCATCTCACCGGCTGTACGAATCAGGACTCACTCTCGATCCAAGTCGCAACCCAAATTACGTACACCGCCTGGCCTTTCTACTACGGCTCACACGAGAAAACTATCAACCGTCCTGGCTTCACCCGTTGTTCAGGGTCAGCATCAGATTGTTCCGGAGACGGAATCTGAGGAGAAAGCTGCTCGCGTTCGTAAAGATCAGGAGGCCGCGGCCAACCCCCTGTCACGAACCTTACTCTCGCCCCACTCGAATTCCTCCGTGAGGCGTCCTCTTGGACCTAGGGGTCCTTCTCCGCGCATCACTTCGGTATCTGATACTAGGAAGCTGCCCTCCATCGGACAGGCAGAAACCCCAGAGAAGAAGCACGCCCTCTCGCATATCCGGACCCCCGAAGCGAACCGCAGAGGCACGCCCGCGCCCACCAACTTACTCGCACCGCGAGACATTACTCGACCACCCATACATACTGGTTCATGTCAGACCCCATTCCATTCTACTCGAACTCCTCAACGGACCCCGGCCAAACAAATGTCGGGGAAGCCAGCTCGCACTCGTGGGCGTGCTGGTGTGCTCGTGGATCTCACAGGGTTTGCTCGGAATGTTGACCTCGGCGCGCATGGTGTTGGGCGTCCGGCGAGACGTGCCGGTGAGAAAGACAGACCAAGGGAGAATACGAGGGCTCGAACGACGGCACACAAGGAGAACAAGGAGAACGAAGGCTTGCCTCCTCCAGTTCATCCTTCGCGCAAGGACGCGCGCGTACCCAGTCGAGTCTCCACAGCCCCTCCTCTCAGTCCCAAGACCCCCGCGAAGGAGCCAGAAACCCCGGCTCTGTCGATGACGTTGGCTGCTAACCTCTCTGGCGAGACAACGGCGACGAGGGGGAGCGTCAGGGACCGGATGATGGACTGGGAGAGGGAGCGCGAACGATTGAGGGAGATGGTCAAGTTGACTGACTCGAGCACGGAGGGTCATGGCGATCATACGACCACGGGGTCGGATTCTTCCGACGACAACGATTCTTCGGTGGAGGCTGAAGTCGTCGCTGAAGCTGCCGCTGCGCAAGCCAAGTGCAAACTGCCCGCCGAAGTCGGGACACCGAAGGAGGTTCCTACCCAGCGCTCTGAGGCACCGAAGGATATCCCTCCACACGTTGAGGTACCCGAGGAAGTTCCAGCTAAGGTCGCGGTAACCAAAGAGGTTCCTGCTAACGTCGAGGCACCCGAAGAAGTTTTCATGGGTGTCGAGCTTGAAAGACACACTACCACCCAAACAGTGACAACGATATCCTCCCTCTCGTCGTCAAAGATGGAAAGGAGCCAGGTCAAAATCGCCAAGATCGGGGTGCGCGCGTCAGCTCAGCTATTGTCATCGAGGAACGGGTCCATCTCCGCGCTCGGGCGCAGTCAAAGCTCAGGAAAGCAGTGGTCTGAAGGGAGTCAAACGAGGAGTGAATCTGTGACCGACATTGGACTGCCCATGGAAGTGCCCAGGCACGGCGAGTCTGGATTTAGCTCGTTGAGGCATAGCGTCAAGGCTTCCATTGGTAGGCATCCCCTTTCCGTGTCTTCCTTGGCTTGATTATGCATCGTTGTCCGCAGACAAGGGCATGCGCTTCTGCAAGTCTCCTACTCTAGGCCAACTTACGGGTCGGACCACGCCCGTCTGGTGTGCTTCTCCTGAACCCATCGATTTTGAGCAGAGGCGGTCTGGCGAGGAGGGAAGATTCAGTTGGGAAAACATCCGGCCCGAACATGAGGCTGCAGTTGATCGTATGAACATGTGGATTCAAAGCGTCGAGAGTAAGTCGTTGCCTATCTGGGTTGGGAAGGGGTCATTGAACTGTTGCAAAACAGAGGTAGTCGAAGAAACTCGGCAGAATTTCGCTTCAACAAGTGTCACACCACCAGCGTCCCTTCCGCTTGCACCCCTTTCTCATTCCTCCTCGCAATATCATGGCACGCTGAATACTCCGATTACTGCGACCTTGAATAACAACAACACGCTCAATGCCAGTCGCTTGCCTCGTCTCCCGAGACGTCTCCTTGCAGCCAATGAAATCTTTGCCGATCCTACAGATCTGGACGCGCCTCTTTCACCTGCGCCAAATCGCAAGGAAGATGCTAGTACATCCTTCTCACATGTCCACGCTCCAGAGTCGTCTGTGTCTGTACTTCCTTCGATCAGCCCCCTCGTGCAAACTCCGCGTCGGCGCCGTGCGACAATCTCTACCAATTCGCCCGCTCAGGCGAGTGGTTCGACTACGAACGACATCTTTGATGGTAGTCCCTCGAAACGGAGGGAGAAGTCCAAGTCTCAAAGTAACTTGGATAGACATATCAAAGACGTAGCGAAGCTCGAGCTCGAGCTCAGTCGCGGTGAGGAGCAATATGCGACTCAACCAGACGTTGTGCGCTGACGAATATCTATAGCTCCCGTGTCCTCGCCCCCACCTAGGTTGTCGACTGTTCTGGACCGAAGCCTCTTCATTGCTCCTCCCCTTTCCCCAAAGTGCACGGATGATTGCACGACGACACCTGGCGCCGCCCGCGGTCGTTCGGTTCAATTCAACAACTTGGATGTATCCCCATACCATGTCGAGCCATACCCTCCCCGCAAGTCGGGCGAGCAAGTCGTTCTCGAGTCCCCTGATAAACGACACCTGGAGGGTGTCTATGACCGACTCCTGATGGCCACATCCGGCGTCAAGCGCGTCGGAAAAGGCTACCAATCGGACAACCTCAAACCCGTGCACAACACCATGAACACTGCAGAGCATGTCAAGGCCAGCCAGGCCCGCGGATTTGGCGTGTTCGGAACGAACAAGCGGCCGATGCCACCACCTATCTCCAGCGGAGACGCTTTGGGCCGAATAACGTCCGCCGACGAACTCGGCTTCATCGCTCCGTCGCGCCCTGCGAACCGGAGCTCGTCCCGCGCGTGCAAGGACGAGAACAGGGCTACGTTTGTTCGTCGCGCAATCAAGGCCATGGTCCCTGGAAGGACGGCCTCGAGAAGGTTGTCGCGTCCCATCATCGCTTGATCGTGCGCGTCCACTCGTCTTCTTTTGCCTGCTACCACCCGCATGACCATCTCATTTTACCACGTACTGCCCCGTTCGAATTTATGCTTACTATGCTTTTTGCATGTTCCGGTTACCACACATAACACATAACACACAGAGACATTGACATCTCGCTTTCATCCTGTCTCCATATTTCCTGTCCTTTCCACACGTCTCCAAAACCCATTCATACCCTCGACCATTCATCGTCATTGACTTTTCTTCATCCACTATTATCTATTGCTATCGTCCATCTACACGCATCGAACAGCACCGTCTCCTTGGATATCTTTCTCCTCTTTGCTTTGGACACGTCTCTTCTGCTGATGCCCGCTTGCAACGAGCTCTCACGTACGTCGTTTACGTCGTCTCCAGTTACGCTGCCCCTCGTCACGTCCTCCCCTACGTCTTTTTGTTTGTCGCCTCCCCGCCTAGTTGCGGAAGGTCTTGTTTTTCTTTGCAGTCGCTCTATGCGTCCTAGTGCTCATTTAAATCTTATTAATCGCTTATGTCTGTTTGCACACTGTTGATCGAACGTTGACCG
The DNA here is from genome assembly GCA_038090115.1 of Strobilomyces echinocephalus. NCBI lineage: Eukaryota > Fungi > Basidiomycota > Agaricomycetes > Boletales > Boletaceae > Strobilomyces > Strobilomyces echinocephalus. The sequence goes on from JBBPMC010001215.1 coordinate 5,990, forward strand.
TCTGAAATGCGTGACTGTTAGCTCCTCCCTCACAAACGCATGGCGCATTTCGTTTCATTCACGGCTCCGATTGGACCGTCACGAAGAAACAATTTCTACTGTATATCAATAACACTGACATTGAGAGAGAACTGCACAATGGATTCTCATCTCATACTCGCCGAAGGCGTTGCTTGCAAAATATACGCTCCGTCCATTTGCTATCGATCCTGCACGATACCGCACCTATCAACTCTAGATTTGCATCGCGCTGCCCCTCTGTCCAGTTTACATTGAGCATTAATCCTGAAAGAGATAGGCTGAATCGTGTACTCGCCATGCCGCAAATCGCACACATGGCAAAGTAGGATGTTTTGTCGGCAGCGTCGACGAGTCAGACGAGTGACATCGACCTCAGAAACTCAACCCTTGGACGGTCGGACGCCTGACGTCCCCCTCGAGCGTCCACACGTCGCGCGTCTTGCTCGCATCGGGAGTGCCCCCGTTCGCCAGAGCGCAAGCCCGCAAAGGAAGTCGAACGCCGAGCGAAGCACACAGTGCTTTGTAACGAGAGCGAATTTGGGATTGGAGGCGGGACAGGTCGGAGGCGTCCTCTGGGGATGTGGACGATGCGGACGAGGGCCCGTGGCTTTGTCCCAGGTCCCGGTCGTCAGCCGATGGATTGACTGTCGGGAATCGACGAATGAGATCGAGGAGGTGAGCGATGTGGTGTAGGGCACGACTGCCAGTCGGGGGCGGGCGCGAAGGCGCGATGGAGGTGGAAGAGCGAGTTAGCCATCGCGGTCGCCAGAAATCAACGCGGGGGGAAAGGGGAGCAAAGAGAGCATACTGAACTGGTCGGTCTGATCCCGCTGTGCGTACACGGCTGCCCACGTCCGCGCGAAGCCTTCATAAAACCCTATCTCTTCCCAGATCTCGAAGCCTTTGGAGCGGCCGAGCGCGCGGCCTTCGATCAGGCCGTGGATACGGCCGTGACTATAGCCGTCGGCGTAGCCAACATCATAAAATCTGTGGTAAGTGGGTCAGGCCACAGAGGGAGAGAGATGATCGAGACTCGCGGACGTCTGTTCGAGGTGGACGAGCTCTTCGAGGTCGAAGCATTCTGCCATGTACTAGGTATGTGTGATGCTTAGCGGTAACTGATCGAATTCAGCGCTTCGTCAAATGTCTATCAGAGTCCGAATGTAGTAGCGGGGTTCGTTCATTGAATTTCATTTTCTCGACCCAAACTCTGCCAGTGGGTGTCGAGTAATATAAAACATGTCGAGCTCGTATGATACGTAGGAGAGAAAAAGCGCATGTATAACGATACAAGGATGCGAGCAAAGACCAAATGGCAAAAAGTCATTAGAGGTAATAAACACCCGCGAACACATGCAACGACAAAAAGACGCACGACGACTACGACGGCGGCGGTGGCCTTCGAATCGACACGGGCGGCTTACTCACGGCGTTCCCCGTCCCACTCGCGATGGCACCCCCCGCCTCGCCTGCAGCAGGCTTCAACCGCTTCGCAAGCGAATCATCCGACTGTACATCGTCGTCCCGTCCGCGCTTGTTGGCAGCGCCCATGATCTGCACGCCCACGGCGGGCACAGATGCAGCCGAGGCACCCGCACCCTGCCCGGGCGCAGCGCCGCGAATGCTCAGTCCACCAGTGTTCAGTCCACCACGAGGGCGACCGCGTACCAGGCCTCGCCCGCGTACGCCGCCGTCCGTTGTACCTGGGACGACAGCCCCGCCGAGTGTTCTGCGTGGTGGACCTGCGCCCGCGGAGGGTCCTGGCGCGGTGGTCGTCGGACTTGCTGGAGGAGCGGCGGCAGCGGCAGCGGCAGAGGACACTGGGGCCGGACGTGTAGGAGCTGCAGGAGCCGGCAACTTGGAAGTCGAAGCGACGGGCGTGGTAGGCGTAACGGGCGGAGCGGCAGCCGCAGGACTAGGAGGTACCGCGCCGGGCGCGGATGGACCAGCAGCAGCGGAGGCACCCGCCTCAGGTATCAGTCCAGCCTTGCGCCACTCCAGTACCTGCGCTTCCAGCTCCTTGACCTTGACCTGCGACCGCCCGAGCTGCGCGTCCTTAAGTTTGCTCTTGGCTTGCTGCTCCAGTCGACCTCGATCGACGGCGGCCGTGATCTCTTCGGCGTGCTTGGCTTCCATCTCCTTGTCGTGCTCGGCGATGGCGGCTGCGATGGCAGCTTTTGTCGCGTCATCTGAGGGGGCGCTGGTCATCGTTTCGGCCTTGGCAGCGGCGACGGCAGTTTCGACAGCATTCTTGAGGGTCGCCTCGTGCTCCGCGCGGAAAGCCTCCATTTCTTGGGCATGTCTCCTGGCCACTTCCTCCGCGTTCGGGGCAGCAGCCGTCGGGGTACCAATCTCGCTCTTGGCCTTCTCGACGGCCGAGGCGATCGCCGACTCGCGCATCCGGTGCATCTCGGATACGCGGGCCTGGAACTTGTCCTACAGAAACTGTGAGCTCTCCTATACCCTCGAAGAGCTGAACCGAACGCACGTTGGACTGTTTGAGATTCTTGGCGTCGTCCATCGCCTTGTTCGCACGCTCCTCGGCAGCCTGGACCAACAAGTGAGCAGACCAAGACGACGTTGACGCGGTGTCCCATACCTTTAAACGCTCGAGGGCCTCATCCCGCGCCTTTGTGAGCTCCGCCTTTTCCGTTTCCAACTGCGCCTTGACCGCATCGGACGGGTCTCCAGCTCCAGCACCAGTACCATTCTCAGCCAACAACTTGTCCCTCTCGGACCGCAAGCTCTCCTGTCCGACGATCAGAACGATGGACACGGGACGAGCAAACAGCCACTCACGATGACAGAAGTTTGATCGGGCAGAGAAGCAGCCTGCGCAGCGACCTTGGCCTTCTCGTCAGCCAACGCCTTCTCCAGCGCCGCCTTCTCCAGCTTCAGCCCCTCCAACTGACTGGCCATCTCCCCACCCGTCGTCGCGCTCACCCGCAGTGCGTCCCGCTCCGCGCCCACGCTCTTGAGCTCGGCCTGCAGACTCGCGAGCGTCCTGTTCAAAGTCGACTTTTCCGTGTTGGACGTGCCGAGCTGTTGCTTGAGATTGTTGGTCAGGCTCCTCAGCTTGCGCATGTTTTCGTCGTAGGTGGCCATCTATACGCACGCGTTTAGCCAAAGCTGGAAGACGAGGGGAGCCAGAGCTCACCTTGGTCGCCTCGTCGGACTCCTTGGCGTCGCGTTCGGCAAGTCGTTTCTCCAAGTCGCCTTTTTGTGTCTTGAGTTGCTCGACCTCGTCTTTCAACGTCTGGAGGTCGGCAGGGTCGATACGGTCATACTGCGCGCGAGAGAGTGAGCAAAAGAACCCGAGCGATTCGACGCTCTGCACACCTTGCTCAACAACTGCGCGTTGCGCTCCTGCCACCGCTTGCTCTCCGTCTCCAAGAGCGCGATCTGGGCGTCCCGAGCCTCGAGTTCGGCGCGCGCGACGCGTGCTTGTTCCTTGGCTGGGTCGAGCTCCGTGGAAAGCACCTTGAGCTTGGCGTCCAGTTCGCGCGCGCGTTTCGAGTACGTCTCGCAGTCGGCCCGGAGGGTCGTGTTGCTCTCCCGAAGCAGGTTGACTTGGTTGATCCGCTCCAACATCTCGGCGTGCTGCGCGTCCGAGGTCGCCGCCTGCACGGCGCGCTCGCGTTCCTACGGGACCCGATCTCCATGTCAGCGCAACTCCCGGGGAACCGGCACGCGCGCACCTCTGAGAGCGTCTTGCGCACGTCTTGTAGGTTCTGGCCCAGGTGATCGAGTTGGGTCTTGAGACGAACGTTTTCTTGTTTGCCAAGTTCGAGTTGGAGATCGACGATCTCCTTTTCTTTTCGGAGGTACGCTACCACGGACTGCAATTCGCCCCCGCCCACATCGAGGTCGCCGTCGGCGCTCTCGGTCGAAGAATCTGCGACCTGACGAATACGCGCGGCTTGCGAGCTCACGCTGTCGAGATGTTGATACAGGAGCGCGTTCTGGGCGGCCAGGTCCTTGCACCTGCGACCAAAGACAAAAGATGAACGAGCCTGAACGCGCGCCACCGAC
>JBBPMC010001216.1:0-12349 GCA_038090115.1 Strobilomyces echinocephalus
TCGATGGGCATGGTCAGATACATGTTGTATAGACAAGAGCACGAGCGCCGTCCTGAGCCAATCGATCACCTCGATGTACAGGTGGTACGAGGAGGCCGCGGAAACCCTCGTGTATCTTGCCGATGTCCTGTCTTCCGCAAAACCTGGCGCCCTCACGAAAAGCCGATGGATGACTCGTGCATGGACTCTACAGGAGCTTCTGGCGTCGAAGGTCATCCGGTTCTATACTCGGGATTGGAAACTGTATCTCAACGACACACATCACAACCACAAGGAATCACCGTTGATCAAGCAGGAGCTCGCTCAGGCCATTGGAGTCGCACCAGAGACTATCGTGGGCTTTCATCCGGATGACCTTGGAGTGCGGGAGAAGCTTGGCTTGGCATCGAATCGTAATGCAACGAGAGAGGAGGATACTGCCTACTCCTTGATCGGGATATTCTCTAGTGACATTCGCCCTCAGTACGGCTTGGGGAAGACAGCCCTCGGCGAGCTTCTGGAGAACGTTGTCGCTCGCACAGGCGATGTGACGGTCATCGCATGGACTGGGAAGTCGTTAGCGTTCAACTCTGCTCTTCCCGACTCTCTCGCCGTCTACAAGCGGACTCCATGTAGCCCACCGCCGATGGAAGCCGACGAACTCGATAGAAGGGTGGATCAGCTTCGTAGTAGAGCAGAAACACTGGAGTATGCCCTCGCTCTCTACGACCAAGTCTTCCAACTCCCCCGTGCAACCTTCTCTCACCGCTGCCTACAGCTCCCTTGTATCGCCTTTCCCGTCGTGAAGCTTGGTGTACAGAATCTGGCTGGGGTCCAGGGTATCATTTATTGCGCGCAGGTCTTCGTTCTTGGTAGAGTGGAGTTTCGGAGTGCGGATTCGATGCCGCTCGAAAAGCCGCGGAAACTTGTTCTCATACATCCCTGGTTCCACAATCTCTGCCCTCATCTCGACGAGTTTGCCTCGGACGACGAAATGGAGATGGTGTCCAAGGATGTACCGGACGATGGGGTGGACAGTGGTATCGACGACTCGGACGATTCTGCGCTAGTCACGCCGCTGCATGCCACGCCTTTGACACAGGTGGACCGCCGGGAGGATGCGTTACGCCTGCTGGCCCGCCTCGGGTGTCCGTTCAATGCACTCTTACTCATGAGACAGCAGAACGGGCAGTACAAGCGTGTCGCAACCGAGTACGAGATCATCGTTTCGGGCGTTCCTCAGCAGGCGAACCCGAAAGATCTGCGTGCCAAGGTATTGGAGATCATTTGACTCGGACCATGCAGAGTCCTTGTTAGCTTTTCGCTTCCCTGTCCTTGTGTTTAGATGTAGCTGTCATTTTTCCTCCTTTTTTGTCTCTGCTCTTTTGTCTAGCATACTTGCCATGTACAACCAAATTGTTTGAGCAGCCTGAATCTGTGAGCTTATACTGAGTAGTTATGAGTATTTTTGATCTGCACAAAGGCCCTTATGTTTGTGTTGATGAATGTGAGCTATGAAAACAAGCATGAGTAACTTAATGAACTCTTATGTTGTCATTACCTCTAGGCAATTATTTCTTGAAGGCCACTCCACCATTTCCCAGCAGCCCAACAACAGCAGGCCAATATCCCTACCCTGTTGATCCCTATTTGATGTGCACAGGGGCAATCACACCATCATCCTGGTTGACATCCAGGCATGATTCCTAATCTATGTCAGAACTGCTGAGCATGCCCCTGTAGTGTTGCTGTGGCTTCAGCTAAAAGCCATAGCCAAGGTGCTGGCTTAGCTGAGTCAACTCAAAGCTGAGCCACCCATTATGTAACAGCTCAACTTGGCTCCATTAGTTGCAGCTTTTGGCTTCCAGCTGGCTCAAGTTGGGTAATTACATATTTTATTTTTACATGTAAATTACATTGATTTCTATGGTATGATGGGCTGACCTGCCAGCAGTGGTGCTGGAATGAACAGCAGAGGCATTGGAGGGGCATTGGCACTCAAATGAGTATGACAGGAAAAAGACAGGGTAGGCATAAGCAAGTGCCAGCATGCATTCATGCACAGTCTCTACAATTACATCTCCGTCTTTGACTACTTTTCATAGACACTTACTCCATTTACTCCCTTGTGTTACGCTTGGCCTTGGGTAAGGTCGAGCGTAGCCTCGATAGTCCTAGCTGACCGAATACGAGGGACGAGGATTCCAAGTCGCTTTGATTGTAGCGATCAAGGACAAGGGCGAGGGTTCTGAGTCGCTTTGATTATAGCGAACAGGGACAAGGGTTCGACAGAGGGACGCTTTGCGGAGACTGCCGAAGGGACACTTCGGTGGAACAACGAGGTGAGTGAGTGCCCACTCAAGAGTAGGGCAAGGACTCGAGCGAGGAGACAAGGAGTGAGGCTAGCAGGTATATTCGAGGAACTAGGAGTACACTCGAGGAGAACTAGCTTGGGAAATACATGGACGAGTATGTGGGGTTTATATAGGCCGCAGGCCTTTAGGGCAAGTCAGAGATAAGAGATAAGAAAGGGACGCGTCAGCGTCCATGGAAACTTGTAGAACGTTCTACGAGTTTCAGTGAATGCCATCGAGGCGAAGCGAGGTAAACGTGAGAGAAAATGAAGTAACGTGCCAATAGGCGTGCGAAAGAGAATAAAACGTAACATTACCCCCCAATTACATTCAAGCTCCGAGAGAATAGATCCAAACATCCGGGGGTAAGGATGGAATCATTTGAGAGGGATGTCCTAGAAGGACGAGTAAGAGGGACCGGGGGAGCCAGTCATGTTGGCGATGGCCGAGTCGTCGAAGTTGTTGTCATATTGGTCATAGTAATCGTCGAAACCGGGGGAAGGGGAGTGATGGGCCCGAAGTTGACGACGAGCGCGGTGTTGACCTGTAGAAATGCGCGCAGAGCACGTGGAGCGAGAGGAGTGGGAGGACGAGCTGGCGGAGGGCGAAGTAGACGGGGAAGGGATTACTGGAGCGGGGGAACGGTAGCGAAGCCGACAGCCTGTCATACAATGGCCAGGTGCCCAGATATGGCAGTGGGGGCAGCGGTATTCGCAGCATTCCGCGCGGAAATGGCCGAGACGTCGGCAGCGGAAGCAGGTGGCGGTGTATCGGGGGTCACCCGGTAAGATAACGGGGTGAATGTCGTCGTTGTAGAGGGTGAGGTTATAGGCCTGGAGTGCGGTGAGAGGCCCTGGTTGGAAATGGATGACGGGAGGAGGGATGGGCACTGGGGAAGGGCTGCGAGAGGCGTAGAACGCCTCAGTATCTTCGTCGAAGTCGACAGGTGGTGCTGTGGCAAGCGATTGTTCGAGGGAGTAGCGGTGGATCTCAGTCATGAATTCATCCATGTTGAGCTGGTGCATAGCATCTAAAAGGGTCGTTCGCAAGAGGCGGTGGATTTGGCGAACCATGGCTTGGGCCATGGCAATTCTGGCGCCATTGGCGGTCCAGGATGCGGCGAGAGGAGAAAGCCGTTCGCATTGGAGGAAGGCAAGGTAGGGCGTGAAGAGGGGGGAGTTATGGTCAAGATGGCTGGATATGAGTACAGTGAAGCGGGGGTCGGTGAGCCGTTGTACGAGGGTTACTGCATCGTGAGCGGCGAAGGCTTCACCGCGGAGGTTGTGAGCGTAGGTAGGAAGATCCACGGAGTGGACAGGGAAGTGGGGAGCGGGGAAGTATTCGGATGGTGTGGTAGCCAGGGAAATGGGCACGATTTGATCAAGGAAGTCCTCGGTGGCAAGGCTTTCCGTGGTAGCGGAAAGGGAGCTTTCGTCGATATTGACGAGGGTTTGGGAGGGGGAGGAGTTGATGGACATGGCAGCGATGCGTTTGGTGCGAGGGGATGTGCGAGGAGTAGAAGACGAGGTTTTGGGAGAAAGGAACACGGTGGGGTGAAGGTTTTTATAGAGTTGCAATAACTCCGCTGTGTGTTTTAAGTTCCGCTCAGGAACCCAAGAGTCTTCTTCGGCCGAATACCCTTTCCATCGGATCAGGTACTGGCATGCCGTCGGAGCGCCTTTATGGCGGAGAACCTTCTCCACTTCGTATTCTTCTTCATTATCGACAAGGTCCGGTGGTGGCGCGGGGAAGTTTCGGCCGTGGACGTCGTTTTCGCGATAGGGCGATAAGAGGGAAGCATGGAAGACTGGGTGGATCTTCCATGTGGCAGGAAGTCGGAGTTGGTAGGTGATAGGTGATAAGACCTTTGTTATCATAAAAGGTCCTTCTCTCTTCGGGGCGAACTTCGGGTTGGAAATCAACCTTTTCAGATTACGTGCTTCTAGCCACACTTTTGCGCCTTTCTCGAAAGGGGTAAAGTGTTTTGTGGTATGGGAGGCCATGACTTGGCGAGCGAGGGCATGGGAGGCGAGGGCTTCATCGCGGGCAGCGAGGAGTCCCTTGAGGCGAACTTCCACAGCGGGAAGATCGGAATCGGGGAGAATGGAAGGAAGGGCACGGGGTTCGAAGCCCAACATGAGGAAGAACAGGGATTTGCCGGTAACGGAGTGAGGGCGGTGATTGTGGGTGAATTCTGCGTGGGAAATGGAATCAGCCCAAGTGGCCGGGCTATTCCCGCAGAAGATGCGGAGATAAGTTTTGACTTCCTGGTTAACTCGTTCGGTTTCCCCATCGGATTGAGGGTGATAAGCGGTGGAGAGGGAAAGGTTGTAGCGGAGGAGTTTTCCCAGTTCCCTAGCAAAGGCTGAGGCGAACTGAGGTCCTCGATCGGAGATGATTTTGTCGTAAAGTCCAAAACGAGTGAAGACTTTGTGGAAGAAGAGGGCAGCAATTCCTTCGGCGGTGATGGTTTTCTTGGTAGGGCAAAGAATTACCCCCTTAGTAAGCCCATGGTCAACCACGACCAAAAGGGAATCGAAGCCGTCGGAGACAGGAAGGTCAGTGATAAGATCACACAAGACCTGCTGGAAAGGGCGAGAAGTGGAGGAGGTAATAGGAGATAGAGGGGGGGTGGTGGGGTGAGTGTTGGCCTTGTGTTGTTGGCAAGCGGCACAGCCGTCGACATAGCGGCGGACGAATTGGGCAAGGCTGGGCCACCAGAATTCAGCGGCAACGAGTTGGCGAGTTTTTAAGACGCCGGGATGTCCTGCGGTGTCATGATCATGACAACGAGCGATGATGGAGCGGCGGAGGGAGTCGTCGGCGGGGATGTAGATACGGCCTTTGTAAGTAAGGATGTTGTCACGGAGTTGCCAATCGGCGAGGCGGGAGCGGAAGGTGGGAGGGATTTCCCCCTGGAGGGCCTGGAGGGAATTCAGGAAGATGGGATCGGAGGTGGAGCAAGAGGCGATGTGTTCGCGGAGAACGACATCGACAAGACGAACAAAGAGGGAGTCCAGGAGAAGGACTGCACCAGTGTTATCAGATCCCTCGGGAGGGAAATGATCAGGGCGACGGGAAAGGGCATCAGGAGTGACCAGGAGTTTGCCGGGGACGTGGATCATTTTAAGATCGAAGTCAGCGAGGTCAAGGAGCCAACGTGCTTGGCGACGGTTCAGGTGTTGAGCCTGACGGAAGTAGGTGAGGTTCTTATGATCAGTGAAGACCTGAACCGGGAAGGGGGATCCCTGGAGATAGTGTTTCCAGGATTTGAGGGCACAGATGATTGCGAGAAGTTCGCGATCATAGATGTCGTAGTTTCGTTCGGCAGAACCGAACGTTTGCGAGAGATAGGAGCAGGGGTGCCAGTCACCGTTGGTATCGGTCTGGAGGAGGATTGCGCCCGAGGCGCATGCTGAGGCATCGGTAGCGATGGCGAAGGGTCGGGGAGGGTGAGAACGGGTTTCGAGAGGAACAGCTGTTTGAGCTTGTCAAAGGCTTCTTGGCATGGCTTCGGCCAATGCCAAGGTTGATCCTTCTTGGTCAGATCAAGGAGGGGGCAGGCAACCGTAGAGTAATCCGGAATGAACCGGCGGTAGTAGTTAGTGAAGCCTAGGAAAGATTGAACTTCCTTGACTTTGGTGGGAACAGGCCAGGATGTGATGCCGTCAAGTTTGACGGGATCCATGGAGATTTCTCCAGGTTTTACAACCATTCCGAGGTATTCAACCTCGGGGGCAGCGAAGGTACATTTCTCGAGTTTGAGGTGAAGGTCGAGTTCCTTCATACGTTGGAGGACCCGTTTGGTCCGTTCTTCATGAACCTTAGCGTTGGGAGAGAAGATGAGAAGATCATCCATGTAGATGACCAGCCATCCCTTGGCGATGAGGTCGCGGAAAGAGTCGTTCATGAAGCGTTGGAACGTGGCGGGGAGTTGGAGAGGCCAAAGAACATGACCATGGGTTTGAAGAGCCCCTTATGGGTGATAAAGGCGGCCTTCCATTGGTGTCTGTCTTTGATACGAACATTGTTGTACCCCCATCGAACATCAAACTTGGTAAAGACCTTAGTGTCTTTGAGTTTGTTGATGAGGTCGGGAATCAAGGGAAGAGGGTAGGCGTCGCGGACAGTATGTTCGTTGACATAGCGGTAGTCTTGGCAGGGGCGGAGTTTGCCGTCCTTCTTTTTGACGAAGAAGAAGGGGGAAGCCTGGGGGGAATTCGAGGGACGAATTTTTCCTGCTTTTAGGTTTTCGTCAAGAAAGTCTTCAGTGGCTTTCTTTTCTTCGGGGGACAAGGGGTAGATCTTTCCAATCTTTGATTGGAACGATTCGTCAAGGTTTATCTCGTGGTCGTAAGGGCGAGACGGAGGAAGATGTTCAGTGGCTTCTTTTGAGAATACCTCCGCGAATTCAGCGTATTCCAGGGGGAGGGTGGCTTTGGGTTTGGCCTTTTCGGCGGCGATGGCAAGTTCTGTAGCCGTGGTAAGTTTCTGCATGGCTAAGGGGGAGAGGAATCGGCTGCCAGATCGAACGATCCGGTTGAGATGCCGGACGTTGATGGAGCTTTGGAGGTAGCGAGCTTCATCCTCGTGTTGGAGGTACTCGCGGAGGCCTTCATAAGCGACAGCGTCAATGCTGACATGTCGTGGGGGACAATTGGAGGGGCGGAGGAAGAAGCCTTTGTGGCGTTTGGTGTCAGAGGCGTAGGTTTCATAGAGTTCTTTCGATTGATCCGAGGATTCGGGGATTGAAAGAGTTCGGGTAGCCCAATTGATGGTTGGGTTGACGGTGCGAAGCCAGGGGAGTCCGAGGATGACGTTTTTGGAGCCACAGTTCATGACATAGAAGAGGACTTTGTGGGCGATCCCTTCAATGTTAAGGAAGAGGGTGGTAGAGAAGCGAATCTCTCCACCAGTGTTCACGGATTGATCCACGTTTCGTACGCGGATGGGGGAGGCGAGGCGGGTTTTTGGAAGTTGGTGTTTCTTCACAAAATCCCAGTCGATGCAAGAGATTTCTGCGCCACTATCGACAAGGGCGCGGGTGTCGACGACTTTCATGGTATTCGAGGGTTCAATAACTTGTATAGGAATTTGCATAGATTTTGATACAGCGGTTATTGTTACAGCGTTTACAGAGGGGGAGGAGGGAGAGACTAGCGTCGACTTAGTTCTCCCATTTAAAAATCCTTGTTGACGACTTTGAAGGCAACTTTTGCTACTCCCATGTCTTCATCGTCGTCTTCGACTTCTTCGAGCTTAGGCAAGGCCTCCTTTTTGGCCTTGTGGACTTTCTTCGGCTTGCTATCGCCGAAGTGGGGGCAGTTGGCACTAGAATGCCCAGAGAGATGACATCGGAAACAAAGTCCTTTGTCGATGCAGCGTTGCCGTTCTTGTGGCGTGAGTTTCTGGGGTTGGACGGCGTCAACGTCCATGGCATCAGGGTCCCGAGCTTTTGGGGTCGGGGCAGTGTACAAAGTTCGAGGGGGAGGAAGGGCGGAGTTTTTGTTTCGCTGGGCAATGGCGTCAGAATGGTCCCACTGGGTTTGGAAGTGAATGGCTTTTTGGTACCATTCGGCGACGGTTTTCAGGGTGGTGTCCATGCTGTTGATCCGTTTCATGAGGGGGATAGGGATTCCAGCGGAGAAGTAGTCGATAAGGACTTTCTCCATAGTAACTTCAGAAAGAGCTACTTTGTTCTGGAACTCGGAGATATACTCGACGAGTGTGGGGGAGAAGGTTCCGTCCTTCTTTCGGCTCATGCGTTTGGTGGCCATCCATTCGATGGCTGAGGTCTGAGTGTCGTTGCGGAGGAAGTGGGCGCGGGCTTTCGTTTCGAAATCGACGAAGGTTCCAAGGGGGTTTTGGGCCCCGGCTTGGGCAGAGGCAACCGCCTTGCGGTGGAAGGTGGTGGCGAAGGAGAGGGCAGAGTCTTTGCCCATGAATGACAAGGCGAACAACACTTTCTTGGTGTCGTCGGTGTATATCTTGTCGTTGGTCAAGAGATACATTTGGGTGGCGAGAATCCAATCCTCATAAGAGTCGGAGCTTCCATCGTAGATGGGGGGTTTAGCGAGACCGATCTCTTTGGGCGTGGATGTTGAAGACATTGTTCGAGGTGGGGGCGGGGGTGGAAGATTAAAGATCCTTCCGGTTTGTGTGACTGGTGTTGGGGATGGTGGCGTGGGAACTCTGGGGATCGCGACGGAGACTGAAAAGCTATTGGTAATCTCCGCTGTAGGGTCTAGGGTTTCGTCCTCAGGGTAAGGGACGGGTTCAGAGTAGGGCTCTTCCTCCGGGGTGGATTCGGAGTCGTCACGGGGGTCAGAGGAGACGGGTGAGTCTTCTCGTGGATGCCTTCTCCAGATGGAGAAGCGATCGGGGCGATGCGAGGATATGGTGGCGGCACAACAGCGACGGTTGCCACAGGGTGGAAGCTAGTTCTTTTGTTACGCTTGGCCTTGGGTAAGGTTGAGTGTAGCCTCGATAGTCCTAGCTGACTGAATATGAGGGACGAGGATTCCAAGTCGCTTTGATTGTAGCGATCAAGGACAAGGGCGAGGGTTCCGAGTCGCTTTGATTATAGCGAACAGGGACAAGGGTTCGACAGAGGGACGCTCTGCGGAGACTGCCGAAGGGACACTTCGGTGGAACAACGAGGTGAGTGAGTGCCCACTCAAGAGTAGGGCAAGGACTCGAGCGAGGAGACAAGGAGTGAGGCTAGCAGGTATATTCGAGGAACTAGGAGTACACTCGAGGAGAACTAGCTTGGGAAATACATGGACGAGTATGTGGGGTTTATATAGGCCGCAGGCCTTTAGGGCAAGTCAGAGATAAGAGATAAGAAAGGGACGCGTCAGCGTCCATGGAAACTTGTAGAACGTTCTACAAGTTTCAGCGAATGCCATCAAGGCGAAGCGAGGTAAACGTGAGAGAAAATGAAGTAACGTGCCAATAGGCGTGCGAAAGAGAATAAAACGTAACACCTTGCTCTTCATTCTCAGTCTCTTAGACCTTTGTCTTTGGACTCTAACACAGATCAAGCATAGGTCTGATCTGTCAGCCCATGTTGGCCCACATCAGTCCACTTCAGTCCTTGTTCTTGTGGGCCGAAGCTCTCTCTCTTATTTCGGACTTAGATTTCCCTTACTTACAGACCTGTCAGCCACCGGCCATCTCTTTAGATAGACTGACAACAATGGTCTTTACTTATTTTACTCTTTTCAAGTTATTACTTAGCCTTGGCCCCAGCCCCAGCCAAGGTACAAAAATGTTATACATAGTGACATAATACCCAGCTTACCTTCTGCTCACTACTGACCATCACTGTTCACTGACTGTTTCACTGACTGTACCACTCACCACTGACTGTTCATAACTGTCTCACTTCTTCTTCACTTGCACACATCGTCTGGATTTCAGCCCAGACTTTCGGACTCTTCAGCCCAACCTTCAGCCTGCTTTCCTCTTTCTCTGAGTAGCTCAAAGTCCTCTCTCTCTGTTTCCTTAAACTCCAACAAGTCCCTTGGGAAGAACTACCCTTCCCACAACTCCTACTGACTATCAGGATGTGTCTGGTAACTGAATAAGTCACTCCAGATGGACTTGTTGTTTTACAACTGGAGCCCACCACAAGGGACTCACAAGAATTAGGTCCCAGATAAAGTCTTCGACCCACTGCTCAGTGTCAAGCACTTAAAGCTGAGCACCAAGAGCTTGAAAATTTATACACGCATTTTTGGAACCTAGAAATCAACAAGGACTCAACCTTCTTTCAGCCAATTCCATCCTGTCAGGAGGGCACTGAACCTTCAGTGCCAACTGACAGCCATCAATCAATCAATCAATCAGATGGCCAAGCCTATTGATTGGTCCATTTGGTCTTCCGATTGGCTCAGCTCCTTCTGTTTATGCTCATCTCCACCACATTTAGATACCACACAGCCACCAGGCTTCTCACAGTCCCTTAGGGCCCAGACTCTAAACCTTACAGGCTCCACAGAAAATTTAGCTGATGAGCTGAGCCTGGGACTCTTTGTACCTGATATATTTATAGAATCCTCCCCTCCATGGACTTGGAGGAGGCAGTTTAGATCTCCATTTTCTTCACCACTCTCACCACTAACACCGTCCTCTTCATCTCCCTCACTGCCTTTGTCATAACCTTCTCACATATCCTCTTCACCCTCTTCCCAACCATCTCTTGCCCACCTCTGGGACCATTTGGACTCCAAAAACTCTCTTCACATAAGTCTGCCATGGCTGAACTGACTTTCAGTCTCTTCAACCACTTCCTTATCACTCACCACTTCTACCAGCCCCACTACTACTCCTCTACCACCTCCACCTCATCACATTTATCTACCTCCACCACTGCCAAAAACAACTTTACCTCCTCCATAGAATAGACCAATGGCTAACCAAGGAGCCACAATTATACCTGGCTGTGGTGCTCAGGGCACATCCAAATTTGATGGTAAATATATCATGGACTTACCTTTTTTCCTTGAAGAAGTTGGATAAACTACAATGCTCACTGGGGCAGCTGGACTTACTGAGGCTGAGACGATCTGTGTAGTGCTGCACTATGTGGCCTGTGAGGAGTTTGACGTATGGAGGGTCCTCCCTCAAGCTATGGCTAACCCCGCAGTCTGGGCAATGTTCATTATGGCTGTTAAGAAACTCTACCTAGGATGTGAGGGTACTAACCATTATTGTCATGCTGATGTCCAATATCTCATCCAGGAGTACAGTGCTAAGCTAATGCAGTTACTGGCCAAGTTCAGCTAGTACCATCATCGATTCCTTAAGGTTTCAGCCAGACTTGTTTAGGTACAGAAGCTCCCAAAGATGAGATGCGATGTTCCTTACTGGTCTTTTTTTGGACCTTGAAAGTCAAGTTCACCAATGCCTTTTAGTTAAGAAGCCAGATCATCATCCTTCTAACCCATACTCAATGGCTGACACACTCAAAGCTGCACAGTTTTTACTAACTGGTTCTATTCTTTGCCCATTCACAGTGACCCAATTGAGTGCTGCAGCCCCTTCTATGATCCCATATTACCTGGCCAGCAATGTCCAGTCTGTTGGTCTCTCATTCATAGACCATTGCTCCCTTGGCTCAACCTGTGGTTGTTAAACAGGAGCAAGTGGTCTTCTGCAAACCACAACTGTTACACTTTGCTCCTCATCTGACCCTTATCGGATGACATCTCAAGAACTTATAGACTTATCTTTCTTTTATCTTTATCTTATCAACAGGATCAACGGCCACAGTCTTGCCCTCTGATCTCTGCACCATCGTCACTCGTTTCACCTCGCGCATGTTGCAACCCTTGATACAGCCAAAGACCTGTGCATGCTTCCCTTCTCTTCCATTCCATCATGTTTCATCTTCATGTTTCATGCTTCCCTTTCATTTACCCTCCTTCCATCTCACATGTTTCATTTCTGCTCCATCGCTATGTTTCACATTTGATATGTGTTTCAGCCACACTCCTGTGCCCTAGGACAAAGGGCTTGGACTCTTTTAGACAAAACATCTTATATAATCCTATGTACATAGTCTCTGAATATATAAACTCAGTGAACGTCAATTGGCAACCCCAGTCTAGTTCACTTGAGCATTCTCCTCTCTAAGGCCAGCCTAGCCTAGATTCCAACTCCCATTCCCTTCACTTCCAAAGGGTTATAGTTGCCAAGTGGTAACCTGAGGACTATCTTGGTCTTAGGATTGTATCATTTAAACTAGACTCTCTCCATCTGATACAACCCTAAGACCTAAGTCCTCAGGTTACCACTTGGCAACTAAGAGCTCTTTGGAGGGTGAAGAGGATAAGTTGGAATCTAGGCTGGGTGTGCCTTAGGGAGGATGATGCCCAAGTGAACTAGACTGGGGTTGCCAGCCGATGTTCACTGGGTTTATATATTCAGAGACTACATAGGTTTACATAAGCGTTTCGTCTACAATAGTCCAAGCCCTTTGCCCTTGGGCGCAGGAGTGTGGCTGAAACGCG
>JBBPMC010001217.1:0-12348 GCA_038090115.1 Strobilomyces echinocephalus
AGGAGTGGGGAAAGATTTCTGTGGAACAGTGTCAAAAGTGGATAGAAAGTATGCCTAGAAGGATTGAAGCTGTTATCAAGGCCAAAGGAGCTCATACCAAGTACTAGATACCCAGATCTATATAGAGCCAAAAAACTGTCCCAATGAGTAGTCATTTTGAAATGGCTGTCATTTCATTAATTCTTAGTCAAATATCTTGAATCTTGGACCTATAGCAAGCCAAGAGTAAGTACTTTACTTCATACACTAACATAACGCCTCACTAGATTAGGGGTTATTGAGTATTATTGACTTTAGTGCAAAACATGCAAACATTGGGACAGTTTTTTGAGCCACTGTATACTCCTATATTCGAGTCCAAGCACTAAGTATTATTCTAACAGCTGTACATTGAGATCAAGTTGACCATGTCTTTTGACTTTTCAAAGTTGGATGGTTCATGTTGTGATCATCTCCCTGCTACACATCTTTTAATCAGGATATCTCATGGTATCAGTTCTATACTAGAAAAAAGGTGTATACAACAGATCAATGGTGTCTTCACCACCAAGTACTTGCCAATAGTTTGTCAATGTTTGTTCAGTTGGAATATGGTTGAACTTCATCCATAGATGGAGAACCATGAGTCTGTTATTTATGTGCATTAGTCAACTTTGTGAATTGGAATGAACAGGACTTTTGTTGTCATGAGAACATTTCTGCTGGCTGTGCAAGCACCGGCTCACCCTTTCTCTTTTCTGACTCTTTGATCCATTTAATTCCTGCCATTTTACCTCATTGTGACCACTCTATCAATGATGTCTTGTTCGCCACTAATGCCTCTTTTTTAACTGATGTTTCTGTCTTCTCTATCTTTTCTTCCAATACTCTTTCATTGTTTGTCTATAAATCTTCCTGCTTTAATTGAAACAATCCTTAGGCAGCATCACCTGGCTTGTCTATTGTGACAGACTGTCTCAAACCCTCCATCATCAACCTTTTTCTTCTGAGAATGTGACCTTCAGGGGCCATCATCGCCAAGTGGCAACCACAATCATCAACCATGGGACTACTTTGGAATGACATTGTGGTGACTTATTCTAGTTATATGTCAGAGCCTGTGAAGTGGGTTGGAAAATCTGTAATACCACTCCCTAAACTTGATGATGAGTCTGACAACTCTTGCAAGGGCAAAGAAATGTTCCCCATCTCCATTAGTTCTAATTCTAGCTCTGGAACTCCCTGGATCCATTTTTCTATGCTTGCTCTTGAATTGCCAACTGTATGCAAACAAAACAAGACCCTAGTTTTTGTTATGTCACAGTGAAAGCTCTCTGCTTAGACTCCAGCTGTGAAGACAAAAATGGCCCCATCTTTTGTCTTGGCAAAGCCCACTCAGTCAGCCATGCAGACAAAGATAGCTCTACCTTTTGTCTTGACAAAGCCAACTCAGTCACTGGTTATGTCAACCAAAAAGGCTCTAGTCTTTGTTATGGCACAAATCCTACAAAGATAGCTCCCTACATCCAGATTGCACGAAAATAAAGTTATTGAACAATTGGCTAGTGATGATGATATGCAAGCAGTGTGGCAGTCAGATGATGTACCAGCCTCTCCTTTAACTCCTAGTCCCAAGAAAACTTATAGGATTGCAAAGAGAAAGCCAACTGAAGTTATTACCCTCAAGAACATTGAGGAGGCTGAGGCACACACTACTTCACAGATCAAGTAGACCCAGGTGACATTTTCGGAACCCTCTACTCTGGGCCCTGAGTCCTCCATTCTCCATCAAAACACACCTGTTTCACCATGTAAACAGGTGTCACATTTTCAAAAATATCCTACCACTGGCTCTAGCTCAGCCACACATCATGCTGACAATATATCTGTTCAGACATGCCTGTATATTTATTTCTGTCCTGATAAATTATTTACTATTGGATTGTTAGGACTCTTAAGTGGACACACACACAGTTGTTCCTTAACTTTGCATTTCATAAACATCAACATATAAATGCTTGGAATGTGTTTGTTTATTCAAATATAAATGAGGCAAACACAGGCTGCCAACAGATAGATTGTTTTAAGCTCCCATTCTTTGTAATGTATCACAAGAGCAAGCTAATAGCCAAGTACCAGGCACTCTCTCCCATCCAGAAGCAAAGCTTAATAGCCAAGACACAGGCAGCTCATAATGCTAAACCTCTACCTACTTATACAAACTCCAAGGCTGTCAATCAAGCAGTTACTGTGGTGTTTTCCAAGATGGACCAGAAGGTCTATCTATTATTTATTTTTCATTACTTTTTCATTGTATGTACTAACATACTGATTTCAATGGATGGTGCTATGCACTAAAACTGGCATGGAAGGCTTTTTCATTGCCATTTGAGGCACTATTGAGGATCATGTTGAGCTAAAGATTTTTTGGGTTGTCAGCAGGATTGGTAAGCATCTTACTTGTATATATCTTACATTCACTGTTGATTAGATATGTTAGACAAGCCTGCTGCCACAAACCAACAATGTTCACTTAACTGTGTTATCAGTAATTGTTACACTATCATTCGAAAAGAACTGAGTAAGTTTTTGTTTAACTACATAATCAGTGATTAATATTTACTCTCTGTTAGACAATATATTGATGGAATACAAGGTTACAAAGAACATTTAGATGAACTACTTAAACTATGGACTTCAGATTGTTGAGCATTATGACATTGCTCTGATAGGATGGCCTGTGTCTAGACCTGTGTGCAATCCATCAGAAATTGGAGGTAGAAAAAAAG
Source organism: Strobilomyces echinocephalus (assembly GCA_038090115.1). NCBI lineage: Eukaryota > Fungi > Basidiomycota > Agaricomycetes > Boletales > Boletaceae > Strobilomyces > Strobilomyces echinocephalus. Next base: position 2,769 of record JBBPMC010001217.1, read on the forward strand.
TCAAGAAGCTACTCAATATGTTGCAAACAGAGACATGCAAGTGGATGAAACTCATAGATAAGCAATGTACTAGGATTGCTCAGAACAAGGCACATCAGGCAATGGGTGAGAAGGTTTACTATTCATGATGTGTCTGCAATAGTAAAAAAGGCAAGTCATGCATAGTGTCCAAGAAGACTATAGATTTGACAGACAAGTCAGAAGCAAGTGAAAAGAGGGAGTAAGGGAATTTTATTAGATATATATCCTGTAATGAAGATGATTCAATTATGGCTAATGGCACTATATTTGGTGAATGAAACAGCATACACAAAGTATATGTAATACAACACAGAAACCATTTCATATGGAAAAGAACCACAGCTCCATAAGCAGCTACTAATCATTAGCCAGCACAAGTGCCTGATCTGCAGTTTCAAGACAAGAATATTACTGTTCATCAGAGGGTTAGGGTAGTGGACAAAGCACGAGACATAGTGAAAAAAAACTGGGTAATGAGAGAATTGGTGGCTGCTGAGAAGAGGCTTTGGGACTTGGGTTCTGATGGTCTGGCTGCGGAAATGCAACTCTTATATTCCAAGTGATGTCTGTCATGTGAACAACATCCATCACCAGATTCTTCATAAAATTTATAAGTTGAATGGATACAGTGGTCAGATCCCTGAAGGTAGAACCCATGGTTATGGTGGACATGTTGATAACAGAATACAAGGGGAAGGTGAACACATTGATGATAGGAAGGAGGATGAGAAGGACAGGGAGGATGGAGAGGATGGAGAGTGTGTTTCTGATGTGATCAATTCTTATGGACTACCTTGAGTGTATTAGCTAGATGTTTGAATGTCATGCATGGTTTGCTATTTGTCATTATTAGGAGTCATCATGTTGGCAGTTGGTCTACAACAGATACCAGATCACCAGTGTATAATAATGCCTTGAACAATCCAAGTCATATACAGTGGACTTGAAGGCAAGATAATCAACCCTTGATATCAGGTGCAGGAATAACAAGCAACTGGTAAATCAACTTAGATAAATGCAAGATGTTTACTTTCAATTCTCTAGGCTCCCACATCAATCAGTGCTACTATGACATTCAACACATTGATTGCCATACTTCACAGTAGATTCAATAACAAGATCAATCCTCGATACTGAAGATGCTGGGACAATGGTCAACATGAGAAATCATTCTGAACAAAAGCAAGATGTTCACTTTCACTTCTTTGCCAATTCAAGTGTTACTATGATATTTACTGTATTTTTCACATGAATTGTCCTATGTGAAATTTTTTTCAAAATAAACTGTGCCAACTATTTATTGATTATAGCTCCTCTAAAATCCACCAGAACAGGACAGAATTAGTACTAATTGATTTGGAATGACATGAAGAACACATTCCATGATGACCAATGATAAAAAACTGAGTCTGTGAAAGGTTAATATTCCAGTACTCTGGGATCACCTCCAGGATCAATGCCCTGAGTATTTCTAGTGATATACAAAAGAAACTGGAACACAGCAGCAAGGGCAGGCACATAACTGTTGTTCATATCATGCTTCATTAGATCATGCATGTCGCTAGGCTCGAGAACTGAGGTACTAAGTCTACTATAATGACAAGGTACATGAGGGGGCAGGATATTGTAGTACTGGTGAACAATAGCATTCCACCTCATATACCATGTAGTACTGCATGAGAAAGATCACATAGAACAAATCAATCGACATCTTTGCAGTTGTTTGAGGATCTTAGCAATAATCCAAAAAGGACCACCAAGGAGGTTGATATCTAACCCAGTGAAAGACAAGATGCATGTCCCTTGAATGTTGAGGACATAGTTGCTGCTGCTCAAGGGGTATGACTTGCCATCAAAGTAGAATGTCAAGTCTGGCAATAACAGGATCTTGGAACAGTCAATCATATACTAGCCATTCCAAGAATGCTTGGCACTAGGCAAGAGCACAGGTAGCCCACAGGTCACAGCAGTGCCACCTGCACCCTTACCTGCAATTTACCTGTACCCCTAAAGCATGAATTAGCCATCAAAGACCTGTAGGTAAACCCATGTGGATTTACCCACAGGTATGAGCAGGGTTGGAGGATGAGAGAAGCAATAGCATGACACACACAACTATATACATCGTACTGTCACTTCCATCACCCATCTTGAGGTGGGAATGGTGGTAGTAGCAGGGACAACACCACCATGCTGTGGCCACAGCGTGTTGTCAGAAAGGGTGAGGGCTTGTCATTGTCATTGAGAGGGTGATGATGATGACCAGAGCACATCATTGAGAGGGCAAGGGCAATGGCAAACACACATCAGCATCGCCATCATGTTGTTATCAGAAATGGCAGAGATGAGTGTGAGCATGAGTACCAGAGGTCATTGTTGTTGTTGAGATGGTAACAGTGACAGCCAGAGCACAGTGGTGGATCATGTTGTAGAAAGGCAGGACTATACCATTGATGGAGATGGTGTTATATGCCAGACTGAGAATACATGTTGTTCCTCTCTCGAGTATGCCATTCTCTGTCTCTCTTGAGTACGCCATTCTCTTTCTTGTCTTGTGCCCCTCCATTCACCTGCTCTCCAGACTTCATGAACACCCAGTACTATGCAGAGATCACCCTTGGCACACCAGCCCAAACCTTCAAAGTTGTTCTTGACACTGTTATCTCTGTTGATAGCTCAAGTGACCTTTGGGTGCCCAGTATTAGTTGCAATTCCATCACATACTTCCTCCATACCAAGTATAACTTTGGTGAGTCGTCTACATACAAAGCCAATAGCTCCAATTTCTCTATCCAATATGGTTCTGGTGCTATATGGAGATTTGTCTTGCAGAACAAGCTTACCATTCTTCACCAGGACTTTGTTGAGGCCACTAGAGAGCCCAGTCTTGCCTTTGCCTTTGGCAAGTAAGTGTTCTCAAATTGGTCACACAATTTCACTTTGACATTGCATGTGAGGTTCAACAGTGCAACAAGACTGCCAATTAGTATAAGAGTGCATGAAGTGGTATCACAGCTGGATAAACAGACCATTTGCATACAGACACTCACACTCACCAAGATCTTGGATGGTGGGTGGTGGCTGGTAGATCAAACCATAAGTCATGCTGCATTTCTAGCCTTGGAGTGTTGATAGAATATGAGAACAAAGAACATAGTGCAAGGGGACTGCAAGGACACTGTTGCTTGCCATAGAGAGTGATGATAATGAAGAAAAATCTGGTTGAAGCTCTACTGATGTGGCAAAGATTCTATTCCACAATCAACTGGGATTTCACAGCAGCTGTGAATAAACACATGGACCACACAATGCACACCAATTAGTCTGTTTATTATTAGTACTGTAATACTATTAAAAAAAATAAAACCACATGGAAAACATAAAGAAACAACATAAAGATGCTTGGCTTGCTTATTATTGTTGGTGGTGGCAGGTCAAGTATTGCAGAGGTGCAGTGGCATAAGTGTGCAGCAGAACCATAAGTGACAGCACTTCCTGGCAGTTGAATACAATGCACAGACCACACAGTCCATGCAGTTTTATAGTGTGAGTACATGTACTATAGTAATAGCATTAAAACCATATGGAAACACACACAAAGGCACACAGTGCAGTAAGCAAATGACATGGAGTAGTGGGAGGGTGGAAGGTAGCACAAGTGAATGGCAGGCAGTAGTGCAAACAGTGGACAGTAGCACAAAGATAGGCAGTAGTGTAAGTGAATGGTGGAAAGCAGCATAAGCAAATGGCAGGCAGTAGAGTAAGTGAATAGTGGGGGATAGCATAGGTGAATAGTGGGAAGCAATATAAGTGAGTGGCAGGACACGTGCTATGTGATCAAGAGATACAGCTGACATGTGCTACAATACATAAGCAAGATCCAAGATAATCTTATCACAGTTATTGGTTTTTACACATCTTATAACATATGAAACTTGTTGGCCATCATAAACAAAATAGCACAAATACAAACCTGTTCCTGCACAATTGGCTTTAGATAGTTCAAAGAGGTGTTGTACAATCAAACCCTCGAGCTCTTTGATAAATGTGCAATATCTGCCATATTTCAGAGCAGTAGCATACTCTTCATCATGAGGCAACCAGTAGATCTGAATACCATGCTGCCACTCAAAGCATTCAACAGCATTGAGGTGAAACTCATATTTGTGTCATGCAGATGAATACTCAGCATTGACTGCATTTGAACATTGCCATGTGATGGAGTTGAGGTCAGACTCTGGAGTAAAATTAGAAGGAGTGTACATGAGATACAGTGACTGGCAGGTGCTGCTGTATGTTTTCCTGGAAGCATATAAGCAATTTTACATGATATATTATCGAGTTTACACTTATTTAGCAAACTACAGCTTCTTGAGTTCCTTAACATACATATGCAACAGCAATTAATGTAGTTTCTGGTTCAGATATGCAGTCCTTCAGATAGGCCAGCTTCTTTTAATACCACCTTTTGAGGTCTTTCTCATTGAAGTCTGTGAGGGCTTTGAATTTGGCCAGTTCTACCATATAATTGGTGATGATATGCAGGGCTTGTTTGTAATTATTACAAATGAACTGGCTTGTCTGTATGTGAGCATCAAGGCTAGGATGACATCCAGCACCAAATGAGATTTGAAGGAGTGGAATAGTGAAACCACCCAGTGGGTAAACCTGTTAGATTCCCAATCACAAGTAATCAGAATAGTGGGGATGTAAAGGACCTTGCTCTTATTAGGGCTGGAGCGAGTGGTTTAGGACCAGATGAAGGGGGACTGAGCATAGGTTTGGAGAATCAATGAAGAAATGGCTGGTGGGGTATACCTGACATGGAAAGCTCCTTTGTGGAAGGCATGAAACCTCCTTCTAATGTCAGAGAGGTGTAGAGCATAGGGGGAGGAGGGATTACAACAATGAACATGCTTGGTGGGAGATTTTCCCATGGGAACAGATGGTGGTTTAGGTCCAAGAGGCATTCCATGGTTCCACATTGAAAAACAACAAACCTGGGTGGAGTGACACCCAGGAAATAGGTTAGGGAAATGCCTAGGTGCGATCTGTTCACCTTCAAAAAGGTCCAAGATCGATTGTTAAAGTCCTTGAGATTAAGAAATGGGCCAAAGATGTAGGAAAGCAGAGTCTGAAAGTCTAAACATCTGTGGAAGTCCAGAAATGCAGTTGAAAGGTAGAGGGAGAAGGGAAAATGACATTTCAATTGAAGGAGAGGTTGTTTGGGTGGTCAGGAGATAGTAGAAGTTGCATGATAGAAAGTAAGATATATGGAAAGTATGTTAAGGGTCCTTAAAAGGGCCGGGAAGTTGCTGGGCCTTGTAACTAAGGTACAATGAACTATAATTAATAAGGAAATATCTAAAACACAAGTCCAAAGCAAGTGGATCAACATTTTATGGAACTGAGGACTAAGAATAAGACTGAAAAGTGGACTGATGGGTCAAAGCGTCAGACATGGGCCAAGATGAGTTCAAACTGTAGGAAAAATGTCAGTCTTGTAGATTTATGAGCTGAAAGCCTCAAACATGGGCTATGATGATCTGGATCACAGGAAAAAGTGTTGGTCCATCAGACTATATGTCCATGGAGCATTGTCAACTCCAGACTTAACTTGAGGTCATTGAGAGATATCTAGATCAGAATGCTGTACCAAGCTTTATCTCCTTATTCTTGATGTCTACCAATGTCCTGAGGCAACAATGGCTTAGCTCATGGATTACTGAGCAGCAGTAAGTGCTATGGTCCATGCACAAATGCTTAAAGGTCCATGTGCAGAATTATAGTATTTTCACCTCATGTTCACCACACCTGAATAGCTTTGCTTGTTCTCTTGTGTTCTTCCATGGTACCATGGTCAAGAAAATACCAGAATGATGAAGGTGCATGTTACACATTCCACATGGATTCAATTGGTGTTCTTGGCAAGTAATCTAAGCCTCACATTTAACTTTATTAATATCAGCTCAAACTTCATGGAATGACTTCCTGTGACTCAGAGAGAGGATAAGCTCTCTAATGCCTTACTAATCCATGCCAGCTTGCTTGGATGTTCTCCTGTGCAGCCTGTTGTTACTCTCAAGTTAGACTACTTAGAGTTTTATTGCCAGCTGTATTACTGCCAATTATTATTTAGTGTCCAGGCAATGGTTAAGGTGCTGTGCACATTACACAATGTAAGTACCTATGTAATTCATGTCATAATGCTTATAAAGATTTCGCCTGATTAAACATCCTACACTCACCACCTATAGAACCACTTTGCTGCAGCATTTAATATATATCTTTTTATCAAGTATCAGATTCAGATCACTCTTCACATAGCTCTGGATCATCATGGCCTTGCCTAGAGGCTTAATCATATTTGTCTGCCATACATCTTTGAGGTATATTGTGGCTAGATGATGTGTTGTGACTTCTAATGTTATTGTAGTTATCTGCTGTAAGGAACACCGGTCGTCTACAGCCTAGAATGGTCTCAAACACCCTCGATAGAGTCACACGTATGTTTTTCATATCACTTTCTTTTTCTTTCTTCTCTGTCATCACTACCTTTACCTTTCACCTTTTCACTTTCATTGTCATACGTCACCCCTACCTTAGATCGTCCTCACCCCACTTGGCGCGTTGTAGTGCTCAGAATCGCTCTACAGTGATATCCATGCGATTGGCCACACTCTAGGCCCTTCCCTGATGACACCCAGTCCAACTCCAACCACCTGACGACGTCTCGGGCCAAAAGACCGATGGCCCGGACCACTTTCGGCCCTATTGCAAGTGGACTGACGTTCTTGGCCCCAAGTCCGCATGACCGACGCTTTTTCCCACGGTCTGGACCATGCGTCGGCCCATCCTACAGTTCTCGGACCGCTTCCTTTCACTTCGGACCACCCTATTTAGGTCCCCCCTATCTCTGACAGCGCATAGTACCTTAGCTACGCTGTTTCGGGCCTATTTAAGGACTCTACATGTATTTACACATGTATCTACTCTTACCCACCACTTTGCTGCACTTCTACCACCTGTCAGACTGCCCGAAAACCCTTCCCAACGACCGAGAACCTTCCTACCTACCTCCTCTACCCTCCCCCAGTCTCTCACCGACCTCCTCAATCGAGTCCGCACTTCGGACTTTCGGACTCCGCTTTCCCACGCCTTCGGACCAAGCGTCGGTCCATCCTCAAGGCCTCAAGACATCAGCAAACGCTCTCGGACCCCCTTTGGGTCGAGCCTATCGTGCCCAAGACCCCTACCATTGGTCCCCTGTGTGTAAGCACAGAGAGGATCACTGTTTTACAGCATACTATATAGAGTCTACTGTATGTCTCCGTACCCCATTGAATTGAGTTCCCACTTCTCTCATCAAAACGACGCAACAACCGATGACCGACTGCAAAGAACTTGTTACGAATCCTCCTATCTATCCCCTTTTGGCTAATCTCCCGTCCCCTTAGAACTCGCTCTCTCGCCTTCTCGCGTTCCATCGCTGTAGACGAACGCAAACTTACACATTGGAGCCCACCATGAGGGGATAGGTTTTATTAGCCACCCCTTCCCCTACTACCATCATTTCCCCCATCCTCCACAAAAACGCTTCCATACCACCTAGACGACACTTTCATATCGTTGACGATCCACCGTTAACGACCCGTGCAGCCGCCCGCTGAGCACACAAAGCCTCTATTGCAGGGACCAGTGTCCCCACGCCTGCTGAAGCCAATGTTGCACTTGAGCTTCCAGGAACTTTCATCGATGACCACAATGACTCCCCTCTCCTCGTTAACGCTGATTTTTCCTTGCCTGATAACGTCGATGTTCCTCTCAAGTCACCCCCTTTGCCACTATCGCCGTCCCTGTCCTTCTCGCTCTCACCACCACGTGCACCATCACCAGACCTGCCCATCCCCGCTACTTTTGACAACTCTCCGCGTCCATCTGTGCTTCTCTTAGCCCCTCAGTGACCACCATGACCCAGACCCCCTCCTGCATTCCAGCTGAGGCCATTCCGTTCCACTCTGCTTGCTCTACAACCTATCCAGGTAACCACACCGACCGTTTCAAGTCAACAGCCCCAGACTACCCACCTCGTTCCGACACCCGTGTCATCCACAATGTCGACCACCACCAAGGGCATCAATGTGATGCCAGCCCCTTCGTCCAACAAGGCGCCATCCTTTAATGGCGAAACGTTCAATTTTTCGAGTACTTCAAAGACTTAGCTGCCTTGTGCTCACTCATGACAGCCGAAAAATGTAAACTCGTTGTCTGTTATGTCAACCAGGCCATCAAGCACTTCTGGGTCACCCTCATAGGCTATGACAAACAAGACTATAATGTCCTTAAAAAGAGTATCCTCGCCCAGTATCTAGTTGCCAAGAAGGGAGTTTGGTACACTCGCCGGGATCTCAAGCTCATCGTCACGTTGCCAAGCAATGACAATATTTCTACAGAAACAGAGCTTCTGCAATATTACCGGCGTTTTCGTCCTGTCACCATCTGGCTCGTCGCCAACAAGAAAGTCTCAACTCACGAACGTGATCAGTATTTCTAGCAGGGACTACCAACCACGGTTCATAAAGACATCGACCACCATTTAGAGTTGAAAAACGCCCATTATTCATGTGATGAGCTGACAGATTACAAAGAGGTCCTGGCAGCAGGCCATTTCGTGCTTTCAGATGAGGCATTTGATGCAGACATCAACGATCCAATTGCTGCGCGTCTCCGGAGCTTGAGGGACGCAAAACCATCTCGCACAGAGCAACAAATGTGAGGCACTTGTGTGCACTCGGATTCTGACAATGAGGATGAGGCGGATCATCGCAAAAAGGATGTCCCGCGAGATGTTCAGATGAAGCGGGTCTCCTTTAATCCCCAGGTCCTCACCAGGTCCCAGTATGACGAAGTTGAAGAGCTTGCCCGCAAAATGCATATGCTCGACATTGCTGACATCTCGTACTCTGCCTTTTACACATGACTCATCTGCCTTGCTCCTACTGCTGCTCGTGCTTGGGCCGCTCCGTCTGTCCAGCAGCTGGGGCAACATAATCCACCCCCGCCACGCTTGCACCTTGCTGCCCTCACCACGCTTCTTTGTTTCCTCTGCAGCAGTGACCATTTGGTCCATGACTGCATCCATGCCCCCAAATACATATATCCGCAGGAGCTGGATCATTCACATCAATGGTTAATTAACCTTTCCTGATGGCTCTTGCATCTGTCCACATCCGACGACCCGGAATCTCCAAGGGACAATCAAGGAGCACTACGCTAGCAGTACTCCCCCATTGCCTCCCTCAAACCACTTGGCTGAACCCTCGACTGAGTTCCACCGTGACTCTCTACCTCATCTCTCAAGCGCACATGCTCTTATTGTTAAGCAGCTCAATCAAGGGAGCTGGAGTCCGATGTAAGAGACTGGTATTAGGTGCTATAACGCACTAGAGACATACCTGGAGTCCGATGTAAGAGACTGAAGAGCAGTACATCGGACTCTGAGGTTCTATACTACTGGAACCACAACAACTATACATAACAACAAGGACAGCCACAAAGT